>PVIH01012000.1:0-57854 GCA_004025045.1 Sigmodon hispidus
CTATTATTCTCAAATTAGGTCTTTTCATGGTGTCCCAGATTTCCTGAACATTTTGAGTTATGGCTTTTTTAGTTTTACTATTTTCTTTGACTGATATATCTATTTGAGCTACTGAGTCTTCCACTTCACAGATTCTATCTTCCATCTCTTGAACTCTGTTTGTTATGCTTGTATCTGTGGTTCCAGCTTTTTTCTTCAGATTTTCTATTTCCATCTTTGCCTCATTTGTGCCTTTTTTATTGCTTCTATTTCAGCTTTTATTTCAACTTTTAGTTCCTGGCATGTTTCTTTCATAGATTTGTTCATCTCTTCCAATTTTTTGTTTGTATTTTCTTCTATTTCTTTAAGGCTTTTTTTCATATCTTCTTTTTGCGCTTCGATGATCATCAAAAAGGAATTTTTGGTGTTGCTTCCTTCTGTTTCCTCTTCATTGCTCAGTTCAGGTCTTGTATTTGTAAGATCACCACTCTCTTCTGGAGTTACCATGTTGTTCTTTGTAATATTATGTAATTTTTTGCACTGATGTTTGCCCATGGCTTCAGTGGTTCACGATTAGATGACTCCTGGTCAGTTGTGGCACTCGGGTTTGTGTGCCTCCTGTCACCTCTCTAGTCAGGGTCTGAGTCTGTCCTTCAGAGACCCCTGCAGTTGTTGGTTCCCTCAGTTCGATGTGGCGGTGGGTAGCCATGCAAATTCCCTCAGCAGGAGCTGTGGGTGTGGTGACAGGCAGAGTTTATCTGCCTGTGATCCAGAGTATGCTGGGACTCTGCAGACAGCACTTGGTCCCGAAAGCAGAACTGGAACTGAGGGGAGCTCAACTCTCCCTCCCTGGCTGGGATATAGGCACTTGGGCCTGGTGACCCCTCCTCACCTCTGGGCGGGGTCTGAGTCTGTCCTTCAGAGACCCCTGTAGTTGTCGGTTCGCTCAGTTAGAGGTGGCAGTGGGTAGCTGTGCAAATTCCCTCAGCAGGAGCTGTGGGTATGGTGACAGGCAGAGTTTATCTGCCTGTGCTCCAGAGTGCGCTGGGACTCTGCAGACAGCCGAAATTTTTTATTAATGGTATCCTAGCTTAAATTAGAAAATTGTTAATAATTATTTAGGGTTGTAATTTCAATGACTGTGTCAGTTATAAGCATAGAAAAATAGTCAAGAATTCTTTAAAATGGGTATTTTATCAAGATTTCACATCATGCTCAAAATTAATGTAATAACCATTATATATAAAGTCAAGGTAAAAATCTAATTTATTCTGTAATTACCTGATCATATCATGCAATAAAATTATGGGAAAAACTAAGGATAAGTAGAAATTTTGTATGTATTGCAGACATGAAGATGAATATATAACTTGGCATTCTTCCAATTTAGGCCCATTATTGAACAGTGCATCTTTCAGTTTCAACCATATGGTAATTTTTTATAATGAGACCTTTTTTTAAACCACCAAAAACCAGATAAACTATAATTTTCACTTTTTATGATGTTTTATTCTAAATACATTTATGAAACAATAACTCCAAACACTATAACAAAAAAAGGAAAGTTTCAAGATATCATTGCTGAAAACTTTCTCAGGGGTGATGTTGTGGCCTTTGGATTAGCTAGCTGAGCTTTGTACTTTGGTCTGGCTCCTGGTTTGTACTGCTTTATTTACCTTGGCAAAGATGCCTTTTCATGAGTGTGTGCATGTACGTGTGTGTATGTGTGTGTGTTCATGTGTATGTAGATGCATATATGTGTACAGTGGTCTATACACATGTGTACACTTGAGTGTGGATGCCAGAAACAACACTGAGTGTGGTGCCTCAAGTGAGGTCCACCTTTTAGTTGGGGGGAGAAGTAGCAAGGGCTTTTGCTGGCCTAGACTCCCCAAGTAGTCTGGCCTGTTTAACCATCAAGTCCCAGAAATCTACCTGTCTCTGCTTCCCCCACCTCTCCAGTGCTGCCCCCACCCAGTTTGGCTTTCTTTAAAAAAAATGGGTTCTAGGGTCTAACAGCAGGCCCTCGGGTTTGCAAAGCAACACTTTACTGACTAAGCCACTGCCATAGCTCCATCACTTTATTCTGCTTGCCTGCTTTTTTTCCCTTTTTATATTGTTAAAGTTTTATGTTGTGTGCAAGATAATAGATTTCATTATGACATTTTCATGCATGTACATCATTGTACCTTGCTCATATCCATCCCCCCAATCCAGTACCCTCTGTCTTTCCTGTCCACCCTGTCTAATCCTCCCTTTATTCTACAAAGTTACTGTTTCTGACCTATGGTTTTTCTGAACTTCCTGGTCACCTTTATTCTAAGTTTTGACAGTAGATATAGCAGACAAGGATTCATAATTTGGCTGAAGAATCAGTTAAATACAAATAAGTTGAACATGGCTGGGTGTGAGAGCATATAACTTTAATCCCAACACTAATTTGACAAGGTAGAGACAGGTGGATCTCCATGAGCTCAAGGTCAAGCAGTGATGCATAGTAAGACTTTGTGTCAAACAAACAAAAACCAAAAGCTAAATTGAACAAATATTTATTGGCATTAATTATGGTTCAGTCATAATTAATTTTTATTATTTATTTTTTAAAAGCCCTTTAACCCAAACACATTGGTTGGTTTCTGGGATTTCTTCATTCTTGGGGGATGTGATTTGGCCAATTTACATATTCTATTTTCTTTTGTTATTGTTGTTCAATGTATTCATTGAATATGACTTGAATAAGAATTTTTTCTGCTACAAGTCAGAGGTTCTTCCCCAATTACATAATAACCTTGGAGGTTCATTTTATCTTATTCTATTTTATGTTATTTTACTTTAACCTAGTATCATTTTTCTTTATTCCTTTACAAGGCAAGATACTCATTAAAAAGATCAGTAGTATGGCTAGAGGAAACTGTTACTTCAGTATTAGTAATTTTTCTTTTTATTTATTCATTTATTTTTATAGAATAAAGTCTTTTTTATCCATGTATTCCCTTGTTCCAACCCACTTCGCCCTCCCAACCCCTCCTGGTCAGCCTTCAGCCTCCCTCCTCCCCATCCCCTCATCTCCTCCCCAGAAAGGGCAAAGGGTCCCAAGGTGGATTAGCTTAGCATCCACTCCAGGCAAGTCCGATTTTCTTATCCTAATACCAAGACTGGGTTAAGTGTTCCTCTGGAGAGCATAGGCTCCGAAGTGCCAGTCCATGCACAGAAACACAGTCTGAACCCTCCCCTTGAGGCTCCACATATTGCCCATGTTAGTGGACAGTTGCCTGTCCTTGGAGGGCTTAGTTCCTTTTCCAGATGGTTCCCAGGTGGCTGTTCTTGATTCAGGGGGCTTCCCAGAGCTCTAGCCAGCCATCACTGTGAGAATTTTCCTTATAGTCCCTATTCCCTTGCTCATATAGAATCTCCTCCCTTATTATCAGCTGGACCAGGGACTCAGCCCAGTGCTTAGCCATGTATCCCTGCCTCCACCTCTATTCATTGTTGGATGTAAGTTCTGTGATGGCACTTATGATGTCTATTCATTTGATTATGAGGAAAGTCTTGTTTAGGCAACACCTTTGCTATTGGTTGGAGACCTAGCCAAGGACAGACATTCTGTGAGTTCTTGGAGGTTTCCCTAGCACCTGGTCTTTTTCCAATCCCACATTGGCTTCCTCTATTAAGATTTCCATCTCTTTCTTTTTCTCCATCCTTGTTGCTCCTCTCAATCATCTCCTTCTCTCCCACCTCTTCTTGGTTGCGGTCCCTTATGCTCCCAATTAGCTAAGGAGATCTTCTCTATTTTCTCTTCCTATTTCTACTGCTGTGAGAAAAGACCATGATCGAGGCTCTAGAAGGGAGGGTTTATTTGGGGCTCACAGATCAGGAAGGTTAAGAGTCCACCACAATTAAGGTAGGGAAATGTGGTAGAAAGCACCAGGTATGACAGCAGGAACAGCTGAGAGCTCATATTTTGAACCATAAACAGAAAACAAAGAGAGTGAAGGGGGTGGGGGAATGGTAGGCTTTTGAAACCTCAAAGCCCACCTTCAGTTAAATACTTCCTCTAGCAAAGCCAAACAAACCTCTTAAGCCTCTCCTCACAGTCCTACCAAATGGGAACCAAGTACTCAAATGCCTAGAAAATAAGGAGTTGTTTTATTCAAATCACCACCTTCTACATAATGACCCTATTAGTCTTATAGCCATATCATAATACAAAAGTCTTTTACAGTCTCAACACTGTTTAAAAGTCCAGTCTCTTCTGGGATTATGTCCATGTTACCATAGGGATGTATTATACCTCGACAGCATCTTATCATTACATTTAAAATGTAATATTAATTTTTAAGATAATTTTTATGATATCAAATAGTATGTTTGGGATTTTACAATTTAGTTATATTTTAACTTGGCTTAAGACATACTGAGCAAGCCCTGTATGTTTTTTTAAAAAAATTGTAAGGATTTATATTCTTATAAAGAGAACATTCTGACATTTTTCTACAGAGATCTGTTGCTTAATTTGGCTTTAGTTCATGAATAGCATTGATCCGTAAAGAAACAAAAGATAAAAATAATAATTCTTCCATAATTTACTTTAGAACTAATACATACTTTCTATAATAAACAAGATGGAAGTCATTTAGTCATTTTCTATTGCTAGGGTATATTTGTCATTTGCATTTGGAATAGATCTAGCTTATTTATGGCTTCACCCTCTTTGCTCCTCTGAAATGTATATGAATCCTTGTTAAGTCTTCATTAATAACTGTGATGTACAGTTTGATCTGTGTGCACATGAGTGCTTGAGTGTGTGTGTGTGTGTGTGTGTGTGTGTGTGTTTATGTGTCCCAAGAATGCTCTCTGTGCCTCTGTATACTATATTCACTGATATTGTTGGAGTTTCCATTATCCTTCAATAAATTTACATTGGTGGTTAAAACCTAAAAATGGGCATTTAGGTTGATGAATTGTATTGTTTCCATACTCCTGTGCACATCTTTAATGCTTTCCTTAGGGTATTTTTCAAGACATGGAATTGCTATCTCAAATGGTATACACATGTTTAATTTAATTCCCCACCTGCTACCCAGAAAGGTTGTACCAATTTAAAGTCCATAAACTGGAATTAAGTGGGAAAAAAGCCTCAGGGAAGTGAGAAGTATGGCTGTACTGTGTCCTGTTAGAAGGTGCAGCTCTTAGACATCATTGAGCAAAAGCATGGAAACACACTAACAGTGAATACACCTCAGAGTGGTCAGTAGTAAAAGGCAATAGTAAACCTAACTACATTATAAAGCAGCATGGGGATAATTAACAAAACAGCCTTAGGATTTGGAGTTGCAAGTCCTGCAATATAGTTATAATTTGATGAGGAGCACATAAAATAGACATAAAATCCCTTTACTCACACCATTATGACAAATAAATTATAACTCCAAATCAACACCACATTTAACCAAAATCCATACCAATTCTTCACCTTCCCATCTTCCCAAAAGAACAGTATTTTTCTGTCAGCAGATCACAGGAGTCTTCACCTTCTTCAGATACTAACTGCTAATAATTCCTTGATAAGCATACTTGAACTCTGCAAGATACTGCAGATGCTTTTTCTGAAAGCTGTACATCCATCCTGAAAAGCTTAAGTAGTTACTCTCCTAGTTTCAGGACCAAGGGAAAGAGGGATGAAAAAAATGGTTAGGTAAATATTATTGATTTTGATGCTGGTCTTGGCCTCACTTGGCCCCTAAGCAAACCCACTGAATTGTATAAGTCTTATGTAAGGACTGACCCAACACAGACGCAGAAAACAAACAATTTCAAATACTCTGCCTGCTTTAGATTCTGCAGAAAGAGTTATTTATTTTCTTATGTCAGTTTTTCTTTCTCTTTCTTAGCAGGCAGAGTTTGGCTCAGCCAAGTCTCTCTAAAAACACTATGACTCAGCCAGTTGCTGTACAAAGAAGGCTAAAAACGCAGATTTGTGGCATTAAATTACAAGAGAATTTAGTGGGTAGATATAGGCATTCCATGATGCTATTTGGTTATAAAAACTATGCTTTCTTATTACTTCAGATACTCCTAAAGTAATTCAGTTGTTTATACTTGCCATGAATATTTTTCATGTGTTAACTGTTACATATTGTCTTTATAACTTACAATAATGCTGTGAAATAGTCAATATTAAAAGTAGGAAAAGTATCATGCTAATCTGAGTTTCACATTTAGATTTCTCTAACCTTTTTTTCCAAGTCAACTTTCAGTGAAAATGCCATGTTTCATTCTGGTCTTGATAGATATACTATGACTTAAGATAGCTCCACTCAGGACATCTTGAATAAGTGAATTCTAGCCTGACTATCTTTAGGAAATTGAAGATATAACAGCAACAATTTATTTCAGACACAGTCATCTGTACTCCCGTGTTTGAACTGCTGTTCAAAGCCATTACCCTAACAGTAATGGAATGGAGACCAAAAAAAAAGCTATAGGAAATATCATTGAACTCATGCATTCGGAGATGTAAGAAAGAAAGTAGAGGCATCATGTTGATCAACTAATCCCTTTATTCTGGTGGTTAAGGAAACAGGAGCTGAAGATAGAGCGGATTTATAGATAAAGGAAAATGAGTTACCAAACTGGAAAGCAGCACTTTGAATCTCTCTCAACAACAGACAAACATTTTCATTCCCTTCTTTAATAGACACCCAAGTTGCCTTTAATGTCACACTACCACACCTGTATAGTCTCATTCATATTCCCCTATTTGGTATTATGAAAATACCTGTGAGATATACACCCTGGAGTTCCTATTGATTTATTATGAATGTGTTTTTTATATGACTAAGCACTTTCATATTGCTCTGTAGTCAAGCTGGTTTCAACAGTCTGTGCAGGCCCCCACTGCTCTAAAAACATAAGACATTAGTGAGCATTCTAGGTTTTGTCTATAGTGTGATGTTTCATTGGAAAGTACAAGAATTTAGAGCCCAAAGCCTTGAATAACCCAATTAAAAATGGGGTTCAGAATTAAAAAGGGAATTCTCAGCAGAAGAATTACGAATGGCTGAAAGGCACTTGAAAAAGTGCTCAACATCTTTAGCCATCAGAGAAATGCAAATCAAAACAACTTTGAGATACTACTTTACACTTGTCAGATTGGCTAAGATGAAAAACACACATGACAGCCCATGCTGGAGAGGATGCAGAGCTAGGGAAATACTCCTCCGTTGTTGGTGGGAGTGTAAGCTGGTTCAGCCACTCTGGAATGCAGTATGGCAATTTCTCAGAAAAGTAGGAATCAATCTCCCCAAGGATTCAGCAAAAATATTTTTAGGCGTATACCCTAAAGACGCACATTCACACTCCAAAGGCATTAGCTCAACTATGTTCATAGCAGCATTATTCATAATAGCAAGAACCTGGAAACAACCTAGATGCCCCTCAAGTGAGGAATGGATTAACAAACTGTGGTACATCTACACAATGGAATAGTACTCAGCAGTAAGAAAAAATGATATTCTAAATTTGCAGGCAAATGGGTGAATTTGGAGAATATCCTCTTGAGCGAGGTCTCACAAACCCAGGAAGATAAGCAGGGGATGTACTCACTCATTAGTGGACTTTAAACAAAAATCTTAGCATCCCCAAGCTGCAAACCACAACCACTGAACAGCATGGGATCTGAAACACCTTGAACCAGCACCTTGGATCCCACTCCCTCCGGAGGAACTCCTGACCCAATCTTGATGTTGAGTGAGGAAAGCGGATCTTCCTGGAGTGGATGCTGAACTAAGCCACTTTGGGACCTTGGGACCTCCTGCCCTCGCTGGGGTGGAGATAAGGAGATGGGAGAAGAGAGAGTGACTGGGAGGGAAGGGAGGAGGAAGGGAGTTTGAACAAGGGGATACATGGATAAAAAAATGAGACTTTATTCATAGTAAAAAGAAAAAATTGAGTTAAACAGACTTAAAATGCATAAAACTTAATTTAGTGATATTTCTAGGGAGTTTATAAACTATCGTTTAACAGTTAGCTAGGCACGTGTTTTCATGACAGCATCATGGTAACCTTTTCTTTTCTTACTCTATTTAAAATGTATGCTTTTAAATGAAGCAATGTACCAAGTGAATCATCACCATTCCACAAATAATCCATGGTACTTGCTGATAAGAAATGTTGAATTTATCACTTTGTAAACCTTCCTTGGGACTGAGTTTTTATTCTGTTCCACTAAAACCATATATCAGATTTTCTGCCAGTCTTATCTTGCTGTAATATTGTTGCTTCATAAAACATTTTTTGTTGTAGTTGGAAACATTGCTTTCCCCATTACTTCCTCTCAGATGGTCCAGAATAACAACAGCCACAATGAATATAATCAACATTGAGTATTTGCTATGCATCTAATATTTTTCTTAAGTACATATAGTAAAGCAAACAATAGTGTTATGCTCATTTGAAAAGATGAGAAATTTCAGACATAGAATGCTAAACTGGTTTATTATGAAATCAAGCCTCAAGTCTAGATGTTACTGTGCTAAGTCTGTGCTAACCATTCTTATATGAAGATGGATTGGATGAAATACTTAACATTAGAACTTCTTGACCGATAATATTTTTTTCTTCAACCTAACACAAAGTTTCCCCTCCCACATATCTTTCTAGATATCCCCCAACTCCCCATCCTTTTAAGTCTATGGCCCCTCCTTCTGTCTATCTGTTCTGTCTCTCTCTTTCTCCAGAAAACATATGGACAAATAAAAATTGGAAAACACTAGAATAAAGCGAAATGAGCAAAAAGGCAAAAAGCACTAGAAACACACACCACCACACCAGAACAAATTAATAAATAAATAATTAAACAAAAATTGGAAACCATGATATTCAAGTAAAAGACAAGTAATGGGGAAATACCTAAATAAAGCAACATGAAACAAAACAAAAGAAACCTCCAAAAGTGCCATTGGCTTCATTTAGTGATGGCCATCTACTGCTGGGCATGGGACCTTCCCTTAAGTGTGGTTGAATCCCCCAGTGGGACTCCATTAGAGAGAATTAATTTTTCACTTATGAATGGTTATCAGCTGGAGATAACTTCTGGTTACTGATGGGAGCTTGTGTCTACTTCTCTTCTCTCAGCACTGGGACTCAATCTGATACAAACCTATGTAGGCCCTGTGCATGCTGCTGCACTCTCTGTGAATTCATATGTGTCAGTCCTGCTGTATCGAGAAGTTTCTATTACCCTGGTGTCCTCATCCCTTCTGGCTCTTACAATCTTTCTGCTCCTTCTTCTTCAAGGTTCCCTGAGCCCTGAAAGGAGAGATTTGATGAAGACATCCCATTTAGGACCAAGTGTTCCAAGATTTCTCACACTCTGCACTTTGTCCAGTTTGGGATTTGTTATTTATTTCTTATCCTTGATAGAAAAATATTTCTCTCTAATGATCCACTAGGAAATATAAAGGACACAAGTGAGGGAGAAGGTAAGTATCACCAAGAAACAAATCACACACACACACACACACACACACACACACACACACAGGAATAAATGTGTCATAATAAAATTAAAAAATATTTTTGATGGAAAAAGGAAGTCAGGGGAAATGACATAATGCTTATTAAACCTACTATAAGCTAGATAATGCTAATGATACTGCCAATTTCACACACACACATCCGTATCATAGGTACTAAATGAAATTTTCCAAGATAAAAGAATGCAATATTTCTTTATTTACAAAATAAGCATTTTTATGAAATGCTATATGCAAATTATGGTGTGAGATTTTTGTTTGTTTGTTTTGAGATAAAACCTTGCTAATGTAGACCTGACTAACCAGGAAGTCATTATAGAGTTCAAGATGACTTATGATCCTTCTTCCTTTGCTTCTGAATGCTAGGATTATAAGTATGTGCTCAACCCAGTCTAATGTGTTTTAAATAATATGAAGGGAAGAGAAAGGTGTCTATTCAGTTTTATTTGCTTATTTGATAAGTAACAAATATACATTATTTTCTTTTTCATTTATCCAACAAAAAGTTGCTGTATACCATGCAAGTGCAAGGAATATCCAGAAAAAAAAAAACACCATATGTTTTTCTTCTAATCACCAGATCCTGATAGTCAACTACAAAATAATGGACATTGATATATATGACCAAGCAACTCATGTTACAATCTTACAATTGGTGAGTTTTGAAGGCTAAATGTATTATGTATTCCGGCACACATACGATTCAAATGTTCCATGAGGTGGAACAGAGGAACAGAAGAGAGTCTGGAAGTTGGGTAGGCATGGGTTAAAATTTCTGTTCTGACACTTATTTATCTAAGGTGTATAAACTTGCCACATTTACTTATCATCTCTAAGACTTAATTTCCTGATCTGTATAAGGAGATTGTAATCTAGGTTTCCAAGGGAAGGTATGAATATAGTTCCTCCAAATATCCTGTCTGAAAATTCAGTGCTTGTTAATATTTTCCCACTGTTCTTATTAGGTTTCTGTTGCTGTGATAAAACACTATGACCAAAAGCAGCCTGAGGAAGAAAGGGTTTATTTCACCTCACAGATAACAGTCTATCCCCAATAGGGCAAGAATTCAAGGCAGAAACCTGAAGGCAGAAACTAAATTAGCTTAATGGTTTGCTTAGCCTTCTTTCTTCTAGACCCCAAGAACACTTGTTCAGTCATGACACCACCCACAGTGGGCTAGGCTCTTCCATATCAAGTATCAACTAAGAAAATGCCTCATAGGCTAGCCTACAAGCCAAACTGATGGAGTATTTTCTCAATTGAGGTTCCCTCTTCTCAATTAGCTTGTGTCAGGTTAACCAAAACCTAACTAACTTACCCACTATATTTCTCATCTCCCTTAGTGGAAAATACTCTAATTCAATAGCATTAACTATATCATACAAAACATTCAGAAATGTAAGAGAAAATGCAATATATTTTGATATTATGAGCATGACACAATGCAATTTATGTATAATAGAGGGAGTTTGTTAAAAGAATTGATAGTGGTTTATCTAACAAGTCAGGACTTTCTAAATTAGAATAATGCATATATATTCCTTGGATAATTCTTGTGTTCTTTGAACCTCAGAATGCTATGATAATGCTGAAGCATAACATGTAATGAAGATCTTCAGGAGACAAAGAACAAGGGTCAGGAAACCTATCCAGACCCCAGTTCCTAATTAATGCATGATATAAGGCAAAGTGCTTGAAAGTTTTCAGAAAGGCTGAAAATATAAGCACATCCTTTTTCAGAAAAGAAATAAAATTTCTGTTATTTTCAAAAAATCAATTTTATAAGATACAGGTTTTGGCCAATGGCTAAGCCAAATCTGATAAGCTGCGTGCAACCCCTGGGACCTATATGGTGGAAAAAGAGAACTGATTCCTAACTTGCACATATGGACTATGGCCTGCTCATGCCTACACATGTACTACAGTACACATACAATAAATAAATAAATGTAGCAAACAAAATTTGAAGAAAGAAAGAGTATGAAAAAGTAGCCCACCATGATGGTTCTTTTAACATAATTGAAAGATTTGGATAACTCAGAAAGCCTCTGGGATTGAGAATGTTCTGAAAGAGAATCGTTTCTAAGGCAACAATGTTTGGTAACTATGTATTATGTATGCATACACAGATATATGCATTGTTTATATCTCTACCTCTGTTTACAGGAATTATGTGAATATATTTATATTGCTTTACTCTTTGACTGTGGAAGAATTTAAGCTTGGTTTGTAGGTAAATGTCTAAAATCATACCTGAATTGAATTGCTTGTCAGTTCAGCTTGTACTGACCCTAATGCTAACGCTTTTATAACTGGGAACAGATCTGCTGAATGTTAATGGATGCTATTGTGACTGTCTGGAACAACTGTACATTCCATTCCAGAGATGTAATCATGGCAACAAGGTGTCCAAACAGCCAATAAATACTCCAAGGCCTTATCCCCTATTAAAATGGTATAGTATATTTTTCCTTTTTTTTCTTCCCCTTTCTTTCCTTCCTTCCTTTCTTTCTTTCTTGTAACAAATTGAATTTTGAAAGTAGCTAATGTATAAGTTTTTTCATTGGATTTGGTAGTATCTATTGGTAATTCTAGAACACTATACCACCCCTCACATCAGCAGTTCTCAACATGTGGGCTATGACCCCTTTGGTAAAACTATCTCCAAACATTATGATTCATAAAAATAGCAAAATCGCAGTTGTGAAGTAGCAACAAAAATAATTTTATGGCAGGGTGTCAGCACAACATGAGGAGCTGTGTTAAAGGATTGCATCATTAGGAAGGTTGGGGACCACTGTCTTAAACGTTGCTTCAATTATCCATTTGAAATGAAAGCAATCAATGCAGGTTGTGAAATAATCATGGAGAAAGAAGCCATTTAATTCCTCATTTCTGTTTCAAACACAAAGGACCAGTCTTTCCATATTTAAAAAGATCCAAAGTTATCACCTGCAGGCATTAGGCCCCCGGGTCATTTATCTATGCTATAGTATCTACCTTAATTTCAAATTTTTGAAATACGATAGGGAACTGGCATTTGCTGTTTCTGAGCAGTCCTTGAATAGGATTGGTTCATTCATGAGTGAGCAACTGTTCAGGTTTCATCAGATGAGAGCCTTTGTAAACAGCCTTTTCCATTACCTACCAATGCAAGAAGAGGTGATATTTGATATCTTCTGTTGTATAATAAACCACTCTAAGCCTGGAGGCTGAAAGCATCAACAATTTATTATAGTTCCTGTCATGATAGTGTTGTTGCTTGGGTGTTATGTTTTGTTCTCACTTTAAATGAAATCAGTTGAGGTTGTGGGATGGTCAAAATACCAACATCACTTTTTAAATATAACCAGATGATATTGACTATTGGCTATAAACTCAGCTCAAGCTGATATCAGAAAGATTAATTTTCTCCACGTCGGTCCCTAAACAATTGCTTCATTAGGTTCCAAAAACGAACGTTCCAAGAGATCAGTAAAAGCTCTTTGGAATGCTACATTACTTCTGCTTATCTTGTCTCTCTCAAACAGTAGACCAATACAAATTCTAGGCAAATGGAAATAAATTTCTTTTCTCAGTGAAATGGAAGCAAAACTACATTCAAAGGACACGTGAAGTGGGAGAATTGTTGCTGCCACCCTTGAAATACAGTATGTTCTGTCACAGGCACTAATATGAGGCACTTTATCTGTCAGGTCCCTAGAAAGACCCCAACAATTCACTTCAAATTACTCTTTTCTCTCCACCCCTAACTTGTCAAGCTTTCCTCTCTCCTGCATATGTGTATTCTGTTGAGAATTGTTGAGCAGCACATTATTTGTTTTATATAAAAGTCATTGAAGGAAAGGAGCCTAATTAGCTGAGGTAATAATAACATTCTTAGAAGCTTTAGCCCATGCCAGACATGTTGCATAGATTGTTCATATTCTCCTTGAAGACAAATCCTTTAAGAAAGGAATCATAGATCTTCTTCCCTGAAGCATAAAAGCTGCACTGACATAAGATTTGGTAAGGAGTTCCTAAGCATGGCAATGTGGCTCAGTCCAAACTGCAGAAGCATCAAATTATGTTCACATTCAAAAACAACAAGGTCGAGTATTCAGACCAAGAAAATTAATGCAAAAGTTGGTGATGGAATATGTCAGCACTTCAAACACGGTCCTGAATGGTGCATAAAGTGCATCAATACAAATCACTTTTAAAGCCTAAGAAGTGTGTTAAATATTCACAAAAGACAATGAAGGACTCTTTCATATAACATGTAGACCACGTTCCTGTAAACTTAAAGTCTGTACAAAATGTGGAAAGAAAGGTTTTATTGTTCCCTTCAGTAAAGAACCAGAAGCTTCAGCAAATACTGAAAATCGAGGTTCTAATCATGGGGGGAGATGCAAGGAAGATGGTGAGGAGGATTTAGATGTTGTCACTGATTCAGATGATGAGGTGGAGACACGAAGGTGGCCTGATAGCATGGAGTCAGCTGCAGAGGACTCAGCAAATAAACTGACATCCTAATGAGGGAATCAGAAAGGCCATCAAAATAAGCAGAACTCGCTCACAAGAAACATAAATTATTTATAACATTTGAACAACAAGCTTTTAGATTTTCATGATACCATTTAAGCTGCATATACAGAACGTGTGGAAACACTATGACATGTTGTATAATCTATAGAAATTGTTTAAAAATCATTATTACCAATGTCAAACTATCCAATGTTGAAAATTAGTGAATATATATCAGAACTATTTCATGGAAAAACTAAGATGATTAGCTCACTGCAAATACATTTCCATAGTCTGGCCTCAGGTGTGTGACTTCCTTAGCAAAAGCCCCCTTACATCTTACAAAACAAGCTTATTTAAAGACACAGACACAGACACACACACACATTATGTGTTGTGATTATCCTTCCAAAATATTTTTATATACTTCATCCTATTGTTTTAACTTTTTCCAAGTTTGGGGATATATGTGTGGATTATTTATTAATAAAAAAATCCAACATTCATACTCAAGTGGAGATACTTACAGTATCTGAAGCTCCTGTGAGGCTCTCCCTCATAAGTTTATCCTTCCCAAAATTCCACTGTACTGAATTTATCATTGTTTCCAGTGCTTCTACTTGTAGATGTGATTATTAAAATCTGAAAGCTACAAAAAAAGTAGTCAGAAAGTACAATGAGCTTTTCCATACTCTACCCAGATTCCCAATTTTAGTGTTTTACTATGTTTTCTTTCTGTCAAACTCCATGTACATATATATGACATGTGTGCAGATATACATATGTATGTACATATTTGCTGAACCATTGAAATACATGTGAAATCATGAAAAAGGAAAAGTATCAGAATTTTAAGTTTCAATTACCAATCTCAGATTTGTAAGCATTTATTCTATTGATAAAGACCTAATGGAAGAGACTAGGGGGGTTCTAACTTGTGTTCTCACCATCTTAATTATTAGATATATTTTCAGAATCCAAGAACTAACTGTTTTACAGTTGTTGGCCATACTGGCCAGCTTACAAAATGAAGATGATGGTGATGATGATGAAGATGATGACAACAATATCAATAGAGAATAATAATATATGCTACCAGGACTGAAGAACAGGAATAGAAGAATTGCAAAGAGAGCATTTCATTTATTTTATATCCTTTTTTAGTACCCAAACTGTGGCAGGTTTAGATAAGTTACATATTTGTATCATACCATGTGACATGTTAATGTGAGACCAGAGATTCAAAGCTACACTGACAATGAATGCTCTAGTCTTTACACAAAGCCCTGAATTTCCCTGGTTTTGAGTTTTACAGACTTCTAGTCATTTTTGTCAGTTTACTTTCAAGTATATACCATCAGAAGAGTCGTTAATACCATTGTAATTTTTCATATTCTTTTAATTTTGTATATAAACAAAATATTAATATATCCTATGTGAAAAAATAAAATAAAAATAAACAAAACCTTACAAGAAAATATTTCAAAATACATTATAAAAGTGGTTACAGGGGGTTTCAAAAATTGTTAATATTCTTTCTCACATTTTAAAATTACATGTGTGTGTCCGTATGTGTGGGGCATTTAAGTGTCATGGTGAACATTTGGAGGTCAGTATACAGCTTGGAAGAGTCCATTCTGTCTCTGCACAGTGTGGGTTCTAGGAATGGAATTGAGGTCATCAGACTCAGCAGCAAGATCCTTTAACTGATGAGCTATCATTTTGGCTTTTAAAATCTTAATGTTTTTAATGTGTAAAGGCTCTCACAAATCAAGAGTGGCACACACTATTGCTAGAGTGATGGTTCCATGAGTGAAAGTGCTGGCTGTGACTTTGGAATGCAGTATGGCAATTTCTCAGAAAACTGAGAATCAATCTCCCCAAGGACCCAGCAATACCACTTCTGGGTGTATACCCCTAAAGAAGCACAGTCACACTCCGAAGGCATTAGCTCAACTATGTTCATAGCAGCATTATTTGTAATAGCAAGAACCTGGAAACAACCTAGATGTCCCTCAACTGAAGAATGGAGTAACAAAATGTGATACATCTACACAATGGAATACTACTCAGCAGTAAGAAAAAATGATATCCTAAAATTTGCAGTTAAATGGATGGATTTGGAGAATATCCTACTGAGTGAGGTATCACAAACTCAGAAAGATAAGCAGGGGATGTACTCACTCATTAGTGGACTTTAAACAAACAAACAAGAAAAAAACAAAGCATGTCCAAGCTGCAAACCACAACCACTGAACAGCTTGGGATCAGAAACACCCTGGACTAACACCTTGGATCCCACTCCCCCTAGAGGAACACCCGACTCACTCTTGAGGGAGGGGGGAGAAAACTGCATCTGCCAGGAGTGGAGACTGAACTAAGCAATATTGGGGCAGTGGGACCATGGGACTGCCTGCAGCCTGCCCAGGGATGGGATGGGGATTTGTGGAGAAGAAAGAATGACCTGATGTGGTGGGAGGGGAAAGGGACCTTGAATAAGGATATACAAGGTTAGAAACTGTGACTTCTTTGTTCATAATAATAATAATAAAAAAAAGAAAGAAAGAAAGAAAGTGCTGGCTGTGAAGCCTGACAGCCCAAATCTGATCCCTAGAACTCACATGAAGTTAAGAACCTACACAGTGTTCCCCTCTGTGCCATTTACCCACATTCAACTCTGTATCTCTCTCTGTTTCTCTGTAGGTCTCTCTCTCTCATGCACAAACACACACACACACACAAAATTAGATTTTTAAAAATAGTCTACTGGACCTATTAAAAATTAACAGTATGAGCATATAAAGACAAGCGTTATTGTAATAAATGTAAAGAATGATCAAATTTTTAAATCAATTTTTGGAGCAAAGGAGAAATACAGAAAGATACACTTTCTAAGTTATGTATATCTTATTGTGTACATTTTTATAGGATGTATGTACTTGTGCCATACATGAGAGAGTTGTGGATACCACTAGGAATATTTTATTTACTGAACAGACTTCTAGAATGTGCTTTTTAACAACTCCAGTTAATTTTCCTGTTGACCTTCCTGCTTGTCCTCTTATGTCTGAAATGTTTATTTCATTTAAGATTCTGATGAATGCTCTATATTTTTCCAATAAATAATAATGATCTTTATAAAATTTGCTAAACATGAAGTTTGAATTTACATTTTTGAGTTCATATTTAAACTTCAAATATATAACTTGGAATCCCCATCATGACCATGGGGCTATAAGCAATCTTGCTCACCTAACTTTTGCCCTGCTGAGAATGAAAGAAAACTAGGCTGAATTCCCATAGTTCTGTGAGACCAGGAAAATTTAAGGGAACTACCTCAGACTTTTTAGAGCCAAGATGCAATATGAAGCCATCTTTGCCCTGATTTACATACTGTATTAGTTACTAGTTTATTTGTGTGATAAAACAACATGGCTAATATAACGAAACAACATAACTAATGTAATGAATAGGAGACATGACTTATTTGGGCTTATGGCCCCAGAGTGATAAGAGTCCATCTCCATCATGGTATGCAAGTGTAGCAACAGGAGGACATGGTCAATAGAATAGCTGAGAGCTCACATCTCAAGCCCAAAACAGGAATCAGAAAAAGGCAAAATGAAAATGATATGTGGCTTTGAAATCTCAAAGGCCAAAACCTACCCAAGCAGTGACACCAACTGGGAATCAAGAATTTAAACATCTGTTCCTACAGAGAATTTCCTCATTCAAATTATCACACTCACATTAAGATGATATATAGAATTCTTGCAAGGCAGAAGTATTTTAGATATTCAGACAAGAGGAACATTATAGAATAAAAGGTATATCTGAGACAGAATGAGACATCCTGGTAATAACATATATTGTCATAGATAATATCCCTACAAAATCTTTGTTTTCTACCAAAGAAAATATATTTATCATCCAGGTGCCACTCCCATAAAAGCATAATCATCATATTCAAACCCTCAAGTGGGTGTTGTCTTCTCTGAAACACTGTTTTATTAGGTGGATACTGGGTTGATTTTTCACCTCCCTCATTTAAGGGTAGCTGCTTGTCCTCACAGGCTTAGCTGCTTACAGAGCAATCATTCTCACCAACCCGATCCGCCTATGATTCAATGCTACAATACAATCCTCCACTCCTGGGAATTGAAATTCCAGTCTAAATTGATTTAGTGCATGCTGACCTGATTTACCAAACCCTAAGGTGTCTGGATTTACCATCAATTGACAAGATTAGATTTTCCACAAGTGAAAGAAAGTGGCTCTATATGTATTCTAAAATGAACTATGTGAAAATGAAAAGATTTATTTATTAGCTAAGTTTAATAAAATCTGGAAAATCCTGAAAATATTTACCCATCAAAATTAATAAAAGTTATTCTTACAAGAGTGTGCCTTACCCTCCTTTGAGGAGTGGATGGGGGCAGGAGGAAGGGAGGTAGGGTGACAAGACGGGGAGGGAAGGGAACAATGGAAGGTATGTAAAAGAAAAAACTTGCTAAATAAAAAAATGGGCACACCAAAAATAATTGTTATCCTAAACACTTTGACACATTTATAAAGAATATAAGATTTAAGTATAAATGGGTTTATGTAGAAAAATATAAAAAGAATTTCTTCTTAATTTTATTTTTAGTGACTCATAATGTATAATAAAATTTTATTTTTAGTGACTCATAATGTATAATAAATTACTCCAACAGTTCACTCACTCAAAAATCATTGTTGGATATGTTTATGTGTTAGACACCGAACATTCAATTCCATGGATTCAACCCACAATTTATTTCTATTAAATCCCACATTCATATAGAATACTGCCTCCTCCAAATAGTCATTTTAGAAAGATATGGATGATTGGTTTTCTATAGATCTTACTCAAAACTCCACTACCAAATGGGGTCTGACTCCTAAAACCCTCATCACTCAAGGAGGCTCTGTGAGAGAACAGCAAGGGCCTGAGCGCAGAAGTCAAAGGCAGCTGGATTTGAATTCCTTCTCTGCCTCCTATCACTATAATGTTAGAAAATTCAATCAACTTCATGGAGCCTTATAAAGTATACTTAGTAAAATGATGGGGATTAAAAATATCTTGATATCTCCTTACAGAATGTTTGGGCATTTAAGGGAAAAATGTGACTAAACAAAGGTTCTGACCAATACTCATCAATCAGCAAAGTTTTCTTCTTACCTTGTTTGTTCTGTGTTGGAGGAGGTATTATCACAGCAATTGCCAAAATATATGAGTGAAGAATATCTGGAACTACTGAAAGAACAGATGGCATATGTTCTTCAGATATAGAAGATACAGGGCATTTGTGTTTATATTTTGCTAAATCATATTAAATTGCTAATATTTAACAATATTTTACCCAAACCTGAATGCAATATCACCGGAATGTAGTAAATGCTAGCTTTGTAGGGGATGAAGGATAATTTTCATTGTTTCCTAGTGACATTTTTTTTTCTCTTTTCACCTTTTGGACTTCAATGTAGGCAAACTAGCAAGTAATGTAGACTTCTTGACTATGTCTTCAAAGGCTTTATTTTATTTTCAATTGTGTGTGTGTGTGTGTGTGTGTGTTATGTCGCTGTCCTTAACCAAGGGTTAATAATAGGTTTTGAGATGAAAAGGCCCATCGGTGAGAGCTGCTTATTTCTACAGCTGTCCACATGTATACTCTTTGGAGCTTTCTCTCTCTCCCTCCCTCTTTCTCTTCTCCTCTTTCTTCCCTGGAGCAATTCTGTATCTTTGATTTTTGGTTGATATTTTTCAAAGGTTTTTTGTATTTTCTACTTGAGTTTTTTGGAAAAGTAATTAAGACATTAATTTAAGTAGCCAGAGTTAACCCTACTTATTTTGCTTGGTAGTTCTATGTAATATGCTGTTGATGTCAATCTTTCCTGACTCAGGAGTGGACCCATATAGTAAATGTTGAGATACATTATTATGAAATACTAGGGCATCTGGTATATGACACATACAATTCTAGAGATTCAAGTTAAGGGGTAAACAAGAGTGATAGAGCCAAAATTATAGAGTTTCCAGGTAGCCAGCCTTTGACTCTGAATTCTACCAGCCTTTGAATTCTGATGCTCTACTCAAAGGATGAGGTATTTATTTGTATGTTATTAACTATGGAACCCCTGCCACTCATTCATTTATTTGTCTATGACTATATCATTTCAATCCCTGGCAGCATATATTATTCAGCACTTATTGCTATAGAGTTCATTGCCATTTCTCTAATGAATTAAGTTGGTGCACTTTCCTTGTATACTGAGATTTTTTAACAAAAATAAAACAATTAAAAATATAAAATATCCCCTGATAAAAAGAAGCATTTCTATACTCTCATTGTTTTTCCAAGCTAGCTTCTGCAAACATCTTGGAACAGTCCTGGGAGTTAGAGACATCACATACAGACATTAAGCTCCAGATCCACCACCTGTCTCTTCCTATGACTCATAGTACAAACATAGTCCTTCTATGTGACCTCTTCCCTAGACCTTTAAAATATAACCCACAGCTGTGTCTTCCCTTCTGCTTGGCTTCGGTAGATGAGAGGCCCTTTCATGCAGTGGGAAAGAATCTCAGTCTCACATGCTTTTTCAATCGTGAGCATCTTTACAAAATGTGTTTCTCTCAATCTCTAGTAGTACAGTCTGCAATTTATCCTACACCCTTACAAAATAGGTGAGGTCAGGGCCTTCAAGCTTCCATTAGAAAGCCTCAGTTTCAGGCATTCATACCTATGAATTTACTATTCAGTGGTCTCTCATTGGGCTTCTACTGTTTAATTTGGTCAGTGGCTTTAATGATATTTGATGAAAATTGAGACCATATACTTCTCTCATACATGTTATTTTGAGAAAATTGTAGCATGTAGTGGGATTATGATGGTTATGTAAATATTTGTCTCGCATATGGGTTTAATAGAAAGCTGATTGGCCAAAGGCAAACAGGAAGTGTGGGTGGGGCTACCAGGCTAAGAAAACTCAGGAACGTCTCAGAGCACACACAGACACAGATGCCCCACAGAGCCTTCAGAGAGAGCTGCCACAGACACAATGAGGAAACACCAGCAGACACAGAGGAAAGAAACTGAAATGCTGCTCTGAGAAAAGGTACCATGCTGCAGGCCGAACAGGATAAGAAAGATTGGTTAGTTTAAGACTAAAGAGCTAGCAAGTTATATGCCTGGGCCCTAGGTCAATCAGGCCAAAAATAATATAAGCCTGTGTGTGATTATTTAAGGCAAAAAGGGGCCAAGAGTGAGACCAAACTTCTAGTTCAGACCCGGAAAGTCTGGGCCTGAACCATATTACAACAGTAGCACAAAAATGAAGACCCCTACCTCCCAGCTATATAAAACAGAAGACCTAACATAAAATTTGTCATACTGGCAAGGAAAATGAACCTTCTGAAGGAAGTATATTAAGTTTTCCTCACCACCTTTGATCATCTAACTGAGGAGTTGACAAAATTCTCTTATGAACTGGCCATTTGTGAGGGCCTTATGCAGTCTCTGCCTTAGCTATTCAACTTTGTAGCTCTGATAAAAAGGCAGTGAGTTGGGGTGCATGTAACGAAAGCAGTGTGGGTATGTTTCACTATAAGACTTCAATGAGAAAGGGGGAGGAAGGAAGAAAGAGAGCAAAAGAGTGAGCATGTGGTGATTTGGCCCACAGTATTTAAGACAATTCTTTAGTCCAGCTGAAGGCACAATCTACACAAAACATAGAATCATGAGAAATGGAAGTGGGTTTGATGCTCATGGACTTGCATATCCAAATAAACAGTGTTCAAATAAATATTGATTGGGCTATGGGGTTTTCATCTTCAATTCAGTGCCTCTCATTCACTGACTCATATTTAATATAACTCTTTACCACTGGTATTACTCAAAACTTAATGAAGTTGATGCTAATTTTCCATACTGACCTATAAATCTTTACAGTGTCTCCTGGGAGTTGGAATCATAAACTCTTCAAGAGTGGAAGGGTTCAGGACACTAAGATTTAACAGAAAAATGAATTTGAAGTTTTCATTTTTCTAATGCTTGGAAGAGTTCCCATCACTCTTTGGATAGTGACAGCACTTTAAAAATGTTCTAGACCAACTGTCTATTTCTGCTGAGTCTACAAAATGGCAAACATTTATAACCTTAATATTGGTTTTTCAGTTGGCAGTAAATTTTACTCCTTTTAGTTCATTAGGGTGAAAAATTGTATCGCTGTTGGAAGAAAACCTTGAATATTAAGTATCAGATCAAACAAAATTGACAAAATATTGATATTTGTATTTCATTTCCTTTGAGATTAACTTAATTATGTTACTATAGTTTACTCTCAAGTTAGGGAATCCTCTCTGTCATTTGAGTTAATTACTGATACACACATGTGCATAAAGTGTGAGACACGTGTGTAGATAGTGTGAATTTTACTTGTTTTTATTTTATTTTTCTTCAAAGATAGATCAGAATTTATTCTATCAATAGTGCAAAGGCAGTTTTCTCTATATATGGCATCTTCCTAACCAGACCTTTTCTTCTCAAATATCTACAGATTAAATGGCTAGATGGGTACATCTAGCCCATGTTTGATCAACTTGGCCCCCATTTTCTGGAGATGGGCATAGATTCTTGGATTTGGATTTTCATATGCTTTGAAAATATCACAAAGTGCTACCTTTTGCTTTCCTTATATCTTGTCCATAAAGTGATCTGTGAAGACATTGCTCACACCTGGTGATTGGTGCTGTTTGTTTATGTCAGTGAGTCTACTGAACACTGGAATTAATCTCCCTAAATACATAGGGTTTTACAACAAAGTTCTAACTACTGTCTCTCTACCTAGTTGTTTTTGTTTTTTGCAAGAACCAGCTTTTATCCAAAAGAATACTGTGAAGTGTAGTGCCCTTCTATGGCCAGCTTCTCACAGGGACGCTTCCCTCCGAGGCCAGACATCCAGTATATTTAAACAAGCTTGGGTCATTTTACAGCTCATTTCCCTCTTTTTGTATCATTCTGAACCGCCTCTTCATGACTCATACTTATGCCATCAATTTCTCAGTTTCTGTCCAAAAATATCTTTCTGTGTGTTTTCTCTGGGACTTCTGACGTCTGTTTTTATCCCTAGGCTCCTAATGAATCTCCTGGACACAGCTGAGATTTTGCTCAATAAATTCAAGTGCCTTTCATCACTGGCATTATAGGAATCTTGCTGGTTCTTACTTGGAGAAGCAGGACACAGATTGTGCAGCAATGCATGTAGTGCTTATTTTTCATCTTTAGTCCTATAGTTGGATAGGATCAGTTGCTAGTATATTTCCATTTGTTAATTATCACCTTACATCCATATTTCTAAATAACTGGAGAGGTTACTAGAGTTCTAAGAGTTTTATTTTTCATTGCTATTCGTCTTCTTTTAAAAAAAAAAAAAGTAATAGCTGATGGCAAACATATGATCTATTTCATTAAGCCGTTTAGAAAATAGTAATATTTGGAGCCGGGGAGATAGCTCAGTTGGTAGATTGCTTGCCAGGCAAGCGTGAACAGCTGAGTTTAATCCCCGGAACCCACATTTTAAAGCTGAGCGTGGTGATATGCTCTTGTAATTACAGCCCTAGAATGGTGAAGCAGAGACAGGGGCTCTCAGGGGCTCTCTGGCCAGCCATCCCAGTCTACTTGATGATTTTTTGACTAGTGAGAGGCCTTTTTGCAAGGGAAAGGTGGAATGCACTTGAAGAATGACACCCAAAGTAAGGTTATCCTCTTGACTCCCTTCACACGGAAGGTGAACATGTACACATACATACACACAAGCACACACGCATACACACAAACACACACATACATATAGAAAATGGTCATGTCTTCCTAATAATCAGAGACAGAGTTTGGACAAGTATCATTAAGCTTTTCAGGTGAATTTTTAAATTGCCATTTTATCTTCTCTCCCAAGTCCTTCATTATGTGTTCCCTGTCATCTTGCATGCTGTTTTTCTCTTGCATAGGCTCTTTCTCTCACAGGAAAGCAGGGAACTTTGACAAGACTGATTTAATGCAGCTGTTATGCAAAAGCTGCTCCAGAATGTCAGTGTTGAATGTCAGAAGACTGTTTTTTATTACCGAGCTATGTACATAGCAGCCATCCGTAGCCCTCACCCTATCCTTGACCCTTTCTTCCAGAGAACAGACAAGCTTTTCTCTTAACATTTTCCACTTTCAATGTCTGTGGTTAGTAAGTCACTGTGGGATCTTGGGATACTGTTCAAGGACTCTTTATCCAGGCAGCTTCACACTGGAAAATCTTACATGAGGTTCCCCCACCACTTGCATCTTGATGAGGCCACGTGCACTGTTCTTGCATCTGATTTCCATAGTCTAGAGAATTTGTACTTCTGTATCTTTTATTTCATTTTTGGAAGCAAGGTGAATTTTTGAAAATTTCCTTCAGTACACTTTATATTCTCGCCAAGGTATGGTGTATCTCTTTTAACGAGTTACATAAAATTTATCTGGAAACACACTGTCATCTAGACTGTAAAGAAGCAGAAAGTAACTTGCACAATGTATAGTGTGTTACACATTGTAAACCATAGGAATTTTTATTTTAAAACTTTAATGAGTTATGATAAGTATATCATCACTTTTCAAATTTTTATTATATAAATAGCATCTTTCATTAAAGACAATTTAGGAAACCTAAAAACCAGAAAAGATAAAATATCTCATTCTTAGTCCAAGATTAAAACAGTAAGTATAATTGTTATATATGATATATTAATATATAATGTATAATAAAATGCAATGATACAACATAATTTATAAATATGTTTCACAGCTGGGAATAGTGGTAAATGCCTTTAATCCTAGTATTCAAGTAGCAGAGGCCACTCTGGGCTACAGAGCAAGTTCTAGGATAGCCAGGACTACACAGAGAAACTCTGTCTTCAAAACAAAGAAATGAAAACCTGTATATTTCACTAATTTGGGGGTGTTTAATGTAAATCTAAATATTATTTTACAAAGCAATGACAATTTGGTTGTGAAAAGCTTTCCCTACTTAATATATATTGAGCACATTATGTTTTGTTTTTATTATGAATAAAGTCATATTTTTTATCCATGTATCCCCTTGTTCAAAGTCCCTTCCCCCTACCGCCCCTCCCAGTCACTCTCTTCTCCCCATCTCCTTATCTCCTCCCCAGCAAGGGCAGGAGGCCCAAAGGTCCCAAGGTGGCTTAGTTCAGCATCCACTCCAGGCAGATCCGCTTTCCTCATCCCAACATCAAGACAGGGTCAGGTGTTCCTCTGCAGGGAATGGGCTCCAGGGTGCAGGTCCAAGGTGTTTCAGATCCCAAGCTGTACAGTGTTTGTGATTTGCAGCTTGGACATGCTTTGCTTTTTGTTTAAAGTCCACTAATGAGTCAGTACATACCTTGCTTATCTTTCTGGGTTTGTGAGACCTCGCTCAGGAGAATATTTTCCAAATCCATCTATTTGCCTGCAAATTTTAGGATATTATTTTTTCTTACTGCTGAGTAGTACTCCATTGTGTAGATGTACCACAGTTTGTTAATCGATTCTTCAGCTGAGGGGCATCTAGGTTGTTTCCAGGTTCTTGCTATTACAAATAATGCCGCTATGGAAATAGTTGAGCAAATGCCTTTGGAGTGCGAATGTTTCAGTCTAGCCATCATGTGACAGACAAGATGAACCATATGGTCTTTCCAGCCCAACTAAATACTTATTCTAATTTGATGAAAATTCATCCTCATCCAGAACTTAATGTAGCCTAGCACTTAGAGGGTCAAGTCTCCTTACATTTGCATTTCAAGTACTGCAGATGCACATAGAAGCATATGGTTCATAAAGCATGCTGCTGTTAGCAGCAATCGCTTTCTCCAGCTACTTCTCAGTTTTCTTAACAGCTACATAAAATATCATCTTAGATAAGAACTATACTTTGAATAGAACACTTATAGAAAAAATCCATAAAGGGTTGCACAATTACATTAATAACTCAAAAGTGTAAATAAAAATAAAATTACTTGTCATGGTTATCAAACAGACAAAGATGAGAAATATAATTCACTCCCAGCACCAGGAAGGATTTGAGAAAATATTGACAAGACATTTTACTATTGTGTTGAAGGCATGTAAAATGCTGCAAATTTTTATCTGCAAGATAGATGGGCATGATACAACATTCAAATATATTTACACTATATGATTCAAAAATTGTGCTTATTTATCCTCAAAAATCCCATTTTTAACCAGAGTACATGTGCATAAAAATTAATTGTAGTAATATATAATACTGGAAAGTTGGGATAGTGGAATAATAGAAAAAATAGTGGAAAACCAGAAATGATCAAATCTCTTCCTGTGAGGAAAAAGTGCACTATTTCAGTACAGTTTGTTAAAACAATGAAATACCACAGCATCTAAAGTCCCATGAAGAAATATGAAGGAATTTTTACTAATTAAAAATAATGTGCTCTTTTTGGAGTGACCCACACACCTATGAACACCTGATCTTTGACAAAGAGGCCCAAAATACTCAATGGAGAAAAGATAGTATCTTTAACAAATGGTGTTGGCATAGCTGGATGGTAGTGTGTAGAAAAATGCAAATAGATCCAAGCCCTACACAAAAACTCAAATCCAAGTGGATCAAAGTCCTCAACATAAACTCAGCCACTTTAAACTTGATAGAAAAGAAAGTGGGAAATACCCTCCAATGCATTGGTAAAGGTGACCACTTCCTAAATATAACACCAGTAGCACACACACTAAGATCAACAATCAATAAGTGGGACCTCCTGAAACTGAGAAGCTTCTATAAAGCCAAAGACACAGTCAATAAGACAAAACAGCAGCCTACAGAATGGGAAAAGATTTTCACCAACCCTACAAGTGACAGAGGACTGATCTCTAAAATATATAGAGAACTCAAGAAACTAGAGCTCAAAACCTTCAATATCCCAATCAAAAAATGGGGTTCAGAACTAAAAAGGGAATTCTCAGAAGAATTACAAATGGCTGAAAAGCACTTGAAAAAGTGCTTGACATCTTTAGCCATCAGAGAAATGCAAATCAAAACAACTTTGAGATACCACCTTACACCTGTCAGATTGACGAAGATAAAAGACACAGATGACAGCCTGTGCTGGAGAGGTTGCAGAGCAAGGGGAACACTCCTCCATTGTTGGTGGGAGTATAAGCTGGTTCAGCCACTCTGGAATGTAGTATGGTGGTTTCTCAGAAAACTGAGAATCAATCTCCTCAAGGACCCAGCAATACCACTACTGGGCATATACCCTAAAGATGCACATTAGCATTCCAAAGGCATTAGCTCCACTATGTGCATAGCAGCATTATTCATAATAGCAAGAACCTGGAAACAGCCTACATGCCCTTCTACTGAAGAATGGATTAACAAACTGTGGTACATCTACACAATGGAGTTCTACTCAGCAGTAAGAAAAAATGATATCCTAAATTTGCAGGCAAATAGATGGATTTGGAGAATATCCTCCTGAATGAGATCTCACAAACTCGGAAAGATAAACAAGGGATTTACTCACTCATTAGTGGATGGGATTTAAACAAAAAAAGCTAAGCATGTCCAAGCTACAAACCACCACCACTGAACAGCTTGGGATCTAAAACACCTTGGATCTTGGACCTGCACCTTGGAGCCCATTCCCTCCAGAGCAACACCTGACTCAGTCTTGAAGTGAGGGTGAGGATAGCGGATCTGCCTGGAGTGGATGCTGAACTTTGGGACCTTGAGACCTCCTGTCCTTGCTGGGGAGGAGATAAGGAGGTGGGGAGAAGAAAGAGTGACTGGGGGGGCAGGAGGGGGAAGGGAGTTTGAACAAGGGGATACATGGATTTAAAATGAGACTTTATTCATAATAAAAAAAATTTAAAATGCAAAGAGAGCAAATCTCCAATATTCTAGAGATTCTTAATGGCTTCAGCCAAGAGGTCAGAGCAAAATGTAAAGCACAGGTCAGTGGTTGCTACTGACCCTGCTGCCCTCATGGCAGAGGCTCTCAAAAAAAGAAGTTTGCTTATCATACCAGTATCCAAGAGACTTGTTATTAGAGTGAAATCTTTGAGCTGGAAATACTTTGAGCAGGATTTACATATCTTCTCACATTGTTTTGGACCAGAGTTTACATGGGAAGAATGTGATGCTCACAGTTGACAATCAGTATTGCTTTCTGTTAGAGGAAAATTGGGGACCAAGAAGGCTGCTTACACCTCATTGCCACTCAATGCCAAAGAAGCAAATGCACTTTTGAAGTAGTGACAAATCAAATTATTTAATTAAATCACTACTTAAGTAGAAGGCAGAATGTATCATCTTTCTTTTCAGCTTAATAAATGGCCTTATAATGTTGCTAAGTTAACACTACTTCTGGTAATGTCAGCATAATGGATTTTAATTTTCTTCATGTTGATCAAAATATTCTTTATAATGAAACATTACTGAATAGTGGGATAAATTTCCTGTAAGTTATTTATCATTAGTCAGAATGATGAATTACAGTATGCAGTATAAAACTTAGGTATAATGATGCATATGTATTAATATGTCATTATAAAAACCCATTACTCTCTATGCTATCTTTAAGATCAATTTTAAAAAAATATGATATTCGGTTTGCCAAAATTTTGTTGAGAATTTTGAGGGAGGGGGGAAAGAACTGGATTTGGCCAGAAGTGGAGACTGATCTAAGCATTATTGGGTCAGTGGGACCATAGGACTGTCTGCTCCCTGCCCAGGGAGGGGATGGGGAGTTGCAGAGAAGAAAAATGACCAGATGTGTTGGGAGGGGAAGAGACCTTGAATAAGGATATACAGGGATGGAAAAAAAATTCAGAGGGAAAGATGAACACAAAGAAAATATATGTGTAGCAATCTTATTTGTATTTCCACCCTTGATAAGCCATGCTTATGATTCTTATCCTCTGTATAGTTATTGTTAACTCTTCCACATTTTAAATTCTTTTTACTGTGGTTTTTTTGATAAATACAAAATAAAGAAGGAAAAAAATATGATATTATGAAGACAGCCCAGTCAGCAGAGTCCTTCCTGCAAGCTTGAACACCTGAGGTCAGTCACCCATCACCTACAAAAATGAATCAGATATGCTGGTGCACACTTTTAATCTCAGTTATGGTGAGGTAGTTTCAAACAGAAAAATCTAAGACTTGGGAGGACTTGTTTAAACAATAATGTAATTTGGTTGACAAGTTTTCATGGCTTTTCTGATACACTTAACTTTAATGTCAGATCCCTGGTGCTCATTGGCCAGGGAGCCTAGCCTACTTGGCAAGCTCCATGCCAGTGAAAAAAACCCGGCTTCAAAAAACAAGATGAAGAGTAAAGGCAGATTAACAGCCAAAGTTGTCTTCAGGCTTCCACATGCATAAGGAGGCATGTGTACCTGCATACATGCATAAAATTGTGCAAGCACATGAACATGAATACACATGCTTATGCACACAAAAAGAAAAAAAAAGAATTAAATAAAACAGTTCTTTTGCTCTTATGGTCAACTTGCTGGTGGAGGTTGAAGGAAATCTTTATGTTTAAAGTATATTAAGTGTCTGTCTTTACTATAGGATGCAAATGTTTTAGTGTTGTATTAGCTTGTGTCAGTTATACATGAGTTTCAGGATGACATTCCATAAAGGAATAGAATGTATTTTAGTCATATTTTCCTACACTACTCTGCCTTGCTCCCTTTCCCACTCTCATTATTCTCTTTCCTCTTCTTTACCAGACTCCTCCTACTTTTCTGTCCTTTAATTGTGACCCAATGAGCCTCATTAGGAGTGTTTACCTGAGCATGGACACCTACCTTACCAGCAACTATACCACTGAAGAAAGGAGCTCTTCCTCCAGCGTCACTTGTATGTAATTCATCAAGCAGCTATCTGTATTCCACAACAGTGTGTTGACCAGCTTGATATTTTTTTTAATTTTATTTTTCTTTGATAATTTCACTCATGCATATAATGTATTTAGGTCATTTTCACCCCCATTATCTATCCCCATAGCCTTATCAATCCCACATAACCCCCTTGTAGTATTGTCATATCTTTTTGTTTTGCTTTGGGAGTGGACAAACACTAAGTTTAATTGAATTTGCTCAAATAAACTTGAGTGGAACATTATTTACTAGAGCATACACAACTTGCCAGTGTCTGTACCACTGGAAAAAAATGACTCTCCTTTCCCTAGCAATCACTAACTGCCAACAGCTCCTCCAGGAAGGGTCACCCTTCATGAGTTCCTCCCTCATCTGTCATCGAATGTTTACAAAGCCCATCTTAGACACGCCTTAAGCAGGTAATCAGCAAGTGCTTAAGTTCATGACTGTAATGGCCATGCCATGCCATGCCAGAAAGTCAACATTCCACAATACTCTGCCCTCTTCCTCTGGCTCTCACATTCTTCTCTCTTGTTCATTTTTATGTTCCCAATGACCTAGAAAGACTGATACAGATATCCTGTTCATGGCTTGGGATTCAACTGTTATTTATTCTTAATACTTTGACCAGTTATGAATCTCTGCAGTAGCTTCAATGCACCACCAAAAGAACCTCCCCTGAACAAAGTAACAGCAATGGAAAAGGACATAAATATTCAGAAGGAAATTTAACAAGCATATTGTGTTCAATTAGTAAAACAATAGCAGTATTTCCGAACTAGGCCCTATGACCTCATCAGTCACGGGCTTTTGAGCTGATTTACAGTGTAAGATATGAATATCTTCCCATGGAAATGGTCTCAGAGCCAACCAAAACACAGTTGTTTATATAACAGCAGACTGGTCACTGTAGCACCAGTAGTCTCATCTTGCATGAGTGGCCAATATTGTAAAACCACAGAGTCTACAGCTGAATAAGACTGTTGATGACAACTCTCTCCCAGAAACCTGCATAGCACCTTCTGGAACTTTGAGAATTGGGTAGTCAGGAAGATGATTTTTGCTCAGATCCACTGTTATTTCTCTATGTCTGTCTACCAAAGTGTCTTCAGTATATATGGTCTCACTGTGTGTTTCTGGTAGGTAACCAACAGCAATGGAAATTGTCTGCATTGCTTGGGAGACTTCCAGGGCCTCCTTAAACCAACAAATTGTAGTAAGGCAGCCCACCTGTAGCACTAGGGCTTTTATTTAATAAAGTCATCTGAAAATAATATTATCCACTCACACTTGTGGTTATATATTGTATCTTTAATAAAAATAGTGTGAATTATCAGAAGACAGAGGAACCCACAGCCAAGCCTTGAGGGTCAGGGAATGATGACCCTTTAATCCCATCACTTGGGAGTCAGAGATCCAACAAATCTCTGTGAGTTCAAGGCCTAACAAGACTGGCAGTGATAGCTCACACATTTAATCCTAGCACTAGGAAAGTTGAACCAATAAGTTAAACAGCTGGGTAGGAAAAGGAACATAAGGCAGGAGAAGGCCGAAGCCAGCCTTTGCCTGTCAGCCCAGTCAGTCTGAGGACTTGTAGATAGAAGACCTACCCTGTTCGGACCAAGAAGTTGGCAGGATGAAAATTGGCTGTGGTTTGTTCCCTGTCTCTATGATATTTCAGCTTTTCACTAATAACTGGCTACTGAGTTTTATTATAATACCAAATATACTTCATGCAATATATACCCTTATTGAAATTTTCTCTTTAATTTCATTTTGTATTTGTTTATCAAGTATTAGTTTACCTTATGGCTTTTTCATACAACATTACTTTTGGTTAACTCTTCCTCCACAGCCTCACTTTCCTGCCCACAGCCTCCCACCCTCTTTCCCACTTTAACCTTTGACCCCACAGTATTTGTCCTTCCATTTTTATACCACATACCTTCTACTATCCTCTCATTGGCCTCTTTCTAGCTTCCTGAGCTCTATATGTGCTCACTACCACATAGATTACACATGATTACATGCTTATAAACTAGGATTTACATATGAAGGGCAACATGCAGTATTTGTCTTTCTGGTCCTAGATTACCATAGGTAATATAATATTTTCCAGTTTCATTTTCTACATATGTCATATTTTATTTTTTTTGTTATAATTGAATAATATTCCATCATGTATAAGCAACACATTTTTCTTCTTATCCATTTATTAATTGATGGATATCTACACTGTCATGAATAGAAGAACAATGAACATGAATGTCCAGGTATCTTTCCTGTAGGCAATAAAGACCTTTGGATATATACCCAGGAGTGGTGCAGCAGCCTCATATGAAAGTTTACTTTCAGTTTTTTGAGAAATTTCTACACTGATTTTTATAGTGGCTAAGATATAAACGTTTTTGCTTTTAATGGTGGTTTAAGCCAAATAGAAACTTTTTTATTTCAAACTACAGAACAAATTCATTAAAAATATATTTAATGGTACACTGGCTTATATTTGGCAACAATGTTATTAAGATAAGTTCTATTTATATAAACTATACATAATGTGTGTTTATAAATTATAGTTATATAGGCTTGGTAGTACTTGAATAATCTCCGTATGAAAGTGCAACTACAGAGGTGAGCTGGTGCAGTAATTAAAGGCATTATCATTAATGATAAGCCTGATGACTTGTGTTCAATCCTATGGGCCTACTTGGTGGAAAGAGAGATCTGGCCTATGACCTCTGCACACACATTGGGCAACTGAGTGCCCTTCCCAATAAATAAATCAAATTATTTTTTAAATGTTTAAAGTGCAACTGGACTCAAACCTTTTTTGTGACCAATGTGAGAACCTCCAATGTTTGCATTAACTTCTTGACAGTTACTGAGATTTGGATTCATATTTGCCTTAAGTTCAGTCATCTCCTGGCTGAATGATCTAGATGAAATAAATACCCTATTTTTATGAGTTTTAATATCTTGATCAACATAGTGGGAATAAAAATACCTATTTCAGAAACTGCAATCAAACTAACTTATTAAATGTCGGTGTCCCACACATGTTAGGAACTTGACAAATGTTAGCTAGTTTCCTTCTTTCCTGGTACTTTTCCTCTTTTCTAAGGCCCTGTACCTATTTGAAAACAAGTCCATCCACTTAATATGGTGTAAAGAAAGATTCAGGCTTCTTAGCACAAATGGCATAATTACAAGTCTAAAATCTATATCAAAAGATGACTCTTCATTTGTCAACAAATATCGTGTATCTATTCATGGTGGGCATGATTTTAGGTACTAGAGACACAGCAGTGCTATGATGCTTGTGGAGCCAATATTGTAAGTTGGAAAATATGCAGTAATACACAGCTATTTAATACATTACAGAATGAACCACATTAATTTGGTAGTTACGTGAATGACTTATGGTTTGGGGACACAAAAAATTCAGAAATAACCATCATACTCTAGAAAAGCTATGATCTGATACACAAATAAAGTTGATAACAATGTCAAGATATCTGAATTCAGTAAAGAATATACATGTCTCTTATTTTTACTCCTTTTTAAAGCAGTTTCATTTTGATCTTTTAAATTACATGTTTGAGGGGGTGCATGTGAGTGCAGGTTTCAGTCCAGATAAGGGCATTGGATGCCCTGGAGCTGGAATTGCAAGTAGTTATGAGCTGCTCAGTATGGGTACTAAGAACTGAACTTGGGTTGTCTCCTAGAACAGGAAGTATTCTTAACTGCTGAGCAATCTTTCCCAGCTTCTTATCTTTACTATTTTCTGGGTGTATTTACCTATTGTTACATTAAAACATTTACTCCATGCATACCATGTACAAAGTGCTGAAGATAACTAAATGGAAAAAAGTAGACATTATGTATGCTGCTATTAAACTTCTAAGTTGAGTATGAAAAGTAAAATGACAATTTAAAAATAAAAGCAATAGGGAATAGAGAGGTGGCTCAGAAGTTAAAAGCACTTTTTGCTGCTGCAGAAGACCTGGGTTCAGTTCCCAGCACCTATATAGTACTTCACAACTATCCATAACTCCAGATCCAGGGTATGTAACATGCTCTTCTGACCTATGTAGACACCAAACATGCATGTGGTGCACATATATATGCAGACAAGACACTCATACATATAAAAATATAATAAATAAATATAAAAAAGTAAAAACAAATGAAAATCAGACATAATAAATACTCTAAAAAGTACAAAACAGGGAAAGAACAAAAAGAAAATTGGGACTAGTTTAACTCCGAATATCAATAAAATGCTTTCTAAGAGTGAGATTAAAACCTAAATGTCAAATGAGTACCTGGAAAAGATAAAACAGAAGTAACAAGTATACAAAGACCATAAAGTCTAGAAAATAGAAAAGTCTATAGGCCTGGGTATAGAGAAAATGATGACAAGAAATCAAATTAGCAGTTATTACTGGGAGGGGTAGCATTCATTATTTCTTTTCTATAAATTTTTGTCTAAACATTGTCATGGTTACTGTGTTTTATAGATAATAACAGATTACTTTCATAATTTCAAGACTCCAAAATATATTAATAAGAAGATATGGGAAATGTTATCTGAAAGAAAAAGCAAAAGCTCTGAAGTCAGACCCAAGGTAGAAATTTAACTATGCTAATTTCTGACTGTTGACCCAGGACAAGCCACCTAACCCTTCTTTGAGTATCTATTTAAAAAGTGGGATAACTGTCTTGGTAGTGTACAAGTGATTCTACCATAGCACTCTTACTAGAATGCTAACACCAGTACCTACTAATCATGAAGTCATAAATAACTTTTTCCATCTCCTCTCCTCGGTGGTGGTTTAAATGAGAATGTCCTATATAGGCTTAAATATTTGAATCCCAGTTGGTTGTACTGTTTGGGGATGCGCGGGAGGTGTGGTTTTGCCACAGCAAGCTACTGGAGGAAGACATTTATTCTCAGTTTGCTTTTTTCCTCCTGTTTGTGTTTCAAACTGTAAGGTTTCAGATTCTACTTTTAGCCATCATGCCCCAGCTCTACCATCAAGGACCATAAACCCCAAATAAACGATTCTCTCTATAAGCTACCTTTGTCATGGTGCTTCATCTCAGCAACAGAAAAGCAACTAAGACATTCTCAAAGATTTGGTTTCTTCTTCTATAAAAATAACTATAATAACATCAACCCCCTCAGGATTGTCTAAGGTTATATGAGATGAGTTAAAATAACATCACAATAGCACTGTAGCCACACACTAAAAGACAGATAAATTTGATTAACTAAAAATGAGGGAATGGTCAAGATTTTCTTCAAACTTTGGTTTCCTACCAAAATGTGCATATAACTCCATATTTCTACAGAACTAAAAATTATTGTTTTGTAGTAATAACATATTTTAATTCTAGTTCTGCAAATTCATTTCAAAGATGCTCACATGAGGTATGTTAATGTTTACCATGACACTGTAATGGCAAACTTTTACAAACAGCAAGTATTACAGAACTCCATAAATTATAGTAAAAACTCGGTATGCAAAAATGTTGAAGCACTTAAAAGAAATGAGGAAGAACCATGCAGAATAACTAGAATGCAATCTAATCTTATTTTTTAAGGAAAAAAATAAACTAAATAGAATCTTTTTACTAAAAATACCATTACATACTGTATGTCAATTTTGCTACAGAAAAATTATAAAAGTATAAACACACATATTAACAGGTCTGCTGTTTAGAAGATGGAAGTATAGGGATATTCCTTCTCTGTAGTGGTGCTTTAAATGAGAAATGTTCTCTATAGGCTAAGATATTTAGATGTTTGGTCCTCAGTTGCTGACACTGTTTGGGGAGGTTTAGGAGGTGTGTCCTTGCTGGAGAAAGTCTGCCACGGAAGACAGGCTTTGAAAGTGCATAGCCTTGCCATACTTCATGGTTTTTCTCTCTCTGCTGTATGCCTGCCATTGAGCATGTACTCTCCCAGGTTCCTACCCTGTTGCCATGCCTGCTGCTAGTATCATATTATATTATATGGTAAATTAGTATTCTTATGAAACTGGAAGCCGAAATAAACTCTTCTTTCTGTAAGCTACCTTTAATCATGGTATTTTATTACAACAACAGAAAAGAAACTAATGTAGAAATATTGTATGTTTCTAAAGCATGCATATTACTTTGAAGTGTCATTATGTATTTTAATCAGCTTTCATACTTGATTAATAATCAAGGTATTTTGAAGTATCATTATGCATTTTAATCAGCTTTCATACTTGATTAATAATCAAGGTATTTTACCCATGCACTCATTTTTCTCATTTTACAAAAGCATTTTCATGACTAGAAAGATGGTTCAATGGATAAAAATGCCTGCTGCCAAACCTAAAGGCCTGAGTTCGATTCCTCCAATCCACATGGCTAAAGGAGAGGGCCAGTTCCTGCAAGTTGTGCCTTGATCTCCATGTGTTTCTTTCACACAGAATCAATGTAATAGAAACATTTCCACAAACTCATTTAAATTTGACAAAGTAAAATGAGTCATATGCTAGAGCACAATATTTAGACATGATAAAATAAATGCAAATGAATTATTGTTTAATATGTTTAATTTGTCAACTCCATTAAAGGATAAGTGAATTATTTGAACATCTACATTATAAGGAGTTGAATTTATTTATTTTTCTGAAAAAACTTTCCTTACATGTTCTATTTTCTCTGAAAATTAAAATGTTTAGACTTTAAGTAAGATTACTTAATTTCTCTTCTATAGACAAATAACATTTGGAGAGTTAGAAGGTAACTAAATGCTAGAGAAATCATTTAAGTGCAAAGATAAGGCATTACTGTTTGATTCAACAACAATTAGGTCATTGATGACCTTGGTGCTGGTAATTTTATAGGACAGCTGGTGATACAAAGCAGATGGCCAAGAAGGGCAGACGGGCAAGTGGAATTAGAGATTATATGCAAGTCTTGCTAGTGGTTTGTCTGGAAAGAGCAGATGAGGAACAGGGCAACAGCCGGAGGAGGGTGTAAGATAAACGGAGAGCTTATTTATTTCATTGGCTTTTTGCTCTTTTAATGAGAGCAAATTGGCTATATTAAATTCTAATATGAAAAGAGCTGGAATAGAGTTGATACTACATTGGGGAGAAAACGGGATAATTTATGGAATAAGGTTATAGAGGAGGTAGGAGGGAGAAGGATCCAAATCAAAGATGAAGAGTTTAGTACTAAGGATGAAAAGGTAGAAAACGTTACAGTTTTGGGAAAAATGGATAATGTCTAATGTAGTCACTTCAACAATTATCTTTAAAAAGGCAATAGTAAAACACAAAAGAAACATTGGGTGCTATCAAATTTTGAGACCAAATATTGTGACTATATGAGACACATTCAGAAACAATAATAGAGACAATTTGATTGGTTTATTAGTTGATAGTGTATTTACAAATGGTTTTTAAATAAGAACAAAGAAGTATTTGGAAATTGGTTTGCCAATGGAGAGGGCTGACATGTGCATAAAACAGAGTATAGCAAATTTTCAATCCTAAAAGTTCAGTTGTGCCTGGAGAATAGGAGGAAATCTTTGTCAACTATGTAAGATATTAACCTTTAACAGCTTTAAAGAAGTCTAGGGGCTGGAGAGGGGGCTCAGCAGTTAAAAACACTTGCTGTTCTTCCATAGGACCCAGATTCAATTCCTAGCATCCACATGGCCATTCAAAACTGTCTCTAACTCCAGTTATAGGATATCTGATATTCTTATACCAATTCTCATAAAATAAAAGTAAATAAATTATTTACCTTAAAGATGCACATTCAAACTCCAAAGGCATTAGCTCAACTGTGTTCATAATAGCAAGAACCTGGAAACAACCTAGATGTCCCTCAACTGAAGAATAGATTAACAAACTGTGGTACATCTGGAATACTACTCAGCAGTAAGAAAAAAATGATATCCTAAAATTTGCAGGCAAATGGATGGATTTGGAGAATAACCTCCTGAGTGAGGTATCACAAACCCAGGAAGATAAGCAGGGGATGTACTCACTCATTAGTGGACTCTAAACAAAAAAGCAAAAAGCAAAGCATGTCCAAGCTGCAAACCATAACCACGGAACAGCTTGGGATCTGAAACACCTTGGAGTGGCACCTTGGATCCCACTCCCTCTAGAGGAACACCTGACTCAGTCTTGATGTTGGGGTGAGGAAACTGTATCTGCCAGGAGTGGAGGCTGAACTGAGCAATATCGGGATCTTGGGCCCTCCTGCCCTTGGTAGGGAGGAGATGGGGAGATGTGGAGAAGAGAGAGTGACTGGAGAGGGTGGGAGGGGGAAGGGACCTTGAACAAGGATACACAAGGATAGAAAATGTGACTTTATTCATAATAAAAAATAATAAAAAACACAATTTCATAAAAGAAACAATGTTGCATTTAAACCACAAATTGATCAAACACAGGGCTACATAGGGGGAAAAAAAGGAAAGATTCTGGACTCAAATAAAATAATAATAAAAAAAGAAAAGAAACTCTAAATATTAGATACAAAAATCATCCTATGAATTGAATAAATGAAGCCATTAATCGACGATTCTCATAGGAATAAAATACATTATAAATAAATATTTTCAAATATTTATATTAATATTAATTACATTAATATATAAATATTTATGTTTAAATATTTATATCCAAAGGTTTCCAACATACTTTTGATATTTCATTTCACCTCCATCAAAATGTCTACCAAAGTAAGTAATAATAACAAATGTTGCCTAGGATATAGGGAAAAGGGACAGTTATTAACTATTGGGAAGAATGTAGTCTATGGCCATACCACCCTGAATGTGTCCAGTCTCGTCTGATCTTGGGAAGAATGTAAACTGGTGTAGCCACTATAATTGTCAGTGTAAGAGGTTCCTCAAAAAACTAAAATTCCCACATAATCCATAGTCCATCTATACCATTTGGGGGCATATACCTAAAAGGCTAAGTTAACATACTACAGAACAAGGGTAGATGCCCACCAATAGCTATATAGATGAGAAAGTGTGCCATCACACAATTGAGTTGTATTCATTGGCGAAGAAAAATGCAATCATGACATTTATACAAGGGAAAAGTCAATAGTACTGGAGATAATTGTGTTAAATTAAATAAGACAAATTAAGAAAGGCATTATGTGGAACCTAGATATTTGGGCACATGGATACACACACACACACACACACACACACACACACACACACACACACACCACAGTCTCAATAAAGGACTGTCTCCATTGGGTTGACCTGTGGGTATGTCTCTGGGGCAGTATATTTGATTGGTATGGGAAGATACAGCCTTCTTTGGTTGGCACCATTCCCTAGGTAGTCAGTCTTGAACTATGTAAGAGTGGAGTGATGGAGCTCAGCACAAGCTAGCAAATAAATGTTTCTGTGTAAATTAATTTCTCTGCTCTTTACTGTGGATTTGATGTGACTAGCAGCTTCAAGTACATGCTACCTTGACTTCCCTATAATAATAGACTGAATCAGGAACTGTGAGCTAAAATAAACTCTCTCCCTGAGTTGCTTGTTGTTGGGCTATTTTATCAAAACAACAAACTAAAACTAGGCAGGTAGGTGTGTGTGTGTGTGCGTGTGCGTGTGTATGAGAGAGAGGGAGAAAGAGAGAGAGAGAGAGAGAGAGAGAGAGAGAGAGAGAGAGAGAGAGAGAGGGATTATAAGAGAAAAGAGGAAGAGGTCTAAAGGAAGAAGGAAGAGATGGAGGAAGGAAAGGAAGAACCCATGAGACAGTAATGGAGGAATATCCGTTATGGAAACAGAGGAAGAACTATTTGTGGAGAAAAGGGAGACCAGCAAAGAGGGGGCAGACATGAGGACATAAGTATTGAGAGAAGGATAAGAACAAAATCAAATTTGATGTATCTATTAGAACATCACAATGAGCCCCATTTTCCTATGCTAACAGAGCTATTTACAGTTTATTTTGTTTCGTGTGTATTAATGTCTTGCTTACATGTGTGTATGTGCAACATGTATGTGTATGAACCATGAGAGTGCAGAGCAGAGCATCAAAAGCCCTGGAACTGAGTAACAGACGATTGTGACCCACCCTGTGGGTACCAGAAACAGACCCTGGTTCCTCTGAAAGAGCAACAAGTGTTCTTACCTGTTGAGCTATTTGTCTAGGCACCTCCCACAATTTAATTATTTTTTTAAATATTAAAACAGGTGAAATAGTACAAAATGGCGACGGTCAAAAAAATATTGTACTTCATGAAGCAAAAAGCAAAGCAAGCCTAAATGCTAAGAATGTGTGAAATAGACTTCTGTGTGAAAATATGGGTGGTAATATAGTTTAAATGACATTTCATATGCTGACATAATAAATAGCAATTACTTTTTAAAAAGCAATCAGCCTCTTTAAAGAACCCAGTAAGGAGCCCTTTACAGTGATTTGGTTCAGAAGGTTGTTCTTTCACACTAATGTGATAGAAATGAAGGCTTAGAGGAACAAGAAGATTCATGAGATAGAATCAGTGAGTCTTAGAATAAAGTGGATATGAAGGTGACTGGGAGATAGGAGTCATAATTTCTGGCTTATAAAAATAGATGACACTGCCAGCTCTTCGCTGAGATAAGGAAGGTGGGGGACAGGTTGAAGAATAGGAGAAAGCAGAGATGGTGAATTTGCTTTGGGAACATCTTGAGTATGAGACAATGTTAAAGTGTAAAATAGGCCGTTTAGTATCAAGTCTGAAACTCGGAGGAATGTGGAAGCTTGGTAGATAAAAATAAGATGTTCGGGTTTTAAGATATATGTATTCTCTCAACCTAGAATTAGTGAAAACTCACTTGAAAATTGGTTCCACAAAATCATAGCAATTTTACTTAGAAATTTATCCTAAGAAAATGGAACGTGTGTGTGTGTGTGTGTGTGTGTGTGTGTGTGTGTGTGTGTGTGTGTGTAAAACAAAGAACTTCATCTCTTTAAATCCCTAACTTCTTTATTTTGACAGGCACTTGAATTTAAGGAGGGACTGATCACTACACCTTAAGAGCAGCAAGGCTTTATAAAAAGTAGAAGTTTAAGGCAGCTGCATATATGACAAAACCACAATCACCAGCAAAAATGAGAGAAGAGAAAAGCTAAATTCCATCTCACAGTTTACATGTCTGATTTTAATGGGAGGAGAGGTGGTCTGAAATATAAAGGAAAAACCAAAGTCTCTTTTTTCCAACTGTCCTACATTAACTCGGAGTAGATTTATGAGTTCTTGTCAACAGAATGTATGAAGATTTCCCCTACCCCAAACCAGTGGTTGTGCAATAAACACAACCACTTGAGTGTCCTTAAATGGTGGCAGCATTTGAGGTAGGATCGGATGCCAGAGATTGAAGCTTTGGTACTACACTGTTAACCTCACTTCAGAAACCCAAGTACAGACCATGTCTTGTGACTGACCACTTATAAATTGGAGGTTATGACAATCTCCTTGGCAATTAATTTGCTAAAGTGGCTCACAGAACTCAGAGAAAAACTTAATTACACATACTAGTCTGTTATCAAAAACTAATGCGAAGGACACAGATGTCACACACAGATGGTCAGAAGGAGAATGTGACCATTATCTTGACAGGCATTTTGATTGGACTCAAATAAAATTTAGTAATCACACGTCTTGGTGTATTTGTTAGAGTATTTCCAGAAAGATTAAATTAAGTGATAGGAGGCAAGCCTCAAATTTGAGTACTATCATGCAAGTCTTTGAGGGCCTGGGTAGAATAAAAGGAGTAAAAGGAAAAGGAAACTGGCATATATTCCTATTCTCTCTCACCTCTCGCCCTCCCTCCCTTTCTATCTCCTTCCATTCTTCCCTCCCTGCAGCTGCTCATTTTCTCCATCCCTTCCTCTCTTGCTTGCTTCTCTGCCTTCCCTGGCCACCATGATGAAAGTTGTTTTGTCCTGACATGTTCTTTGCCATGATAGATTAAAACCTCTTAAGTCATGGGCTAAAATAATTCTTTCCTCCATTGAACTGATTTATTCAGGTATCTTTTTTTCATAGTGCCAAAAGTCTAACAAAAAAGATATTTACAGGACTAGATATGTGTGAAAAAGTATAGGGCTTCCTTGTCCTCCCCAGAGGATCCACCATATAGGGACTCTATTTGATCAGCTATTGGAAAGCTCACTAAAGCCTGTCATTGTTTTTAATGATGAACTCAATATTCGTGATTGATTAAAAATATACTCTGATTATCAATTCAAATTACAGATCCTCTTCTCTCCTTCCAGTTGGAAAGTGTAGTCAGTGTTCTGATCAGGTCCTTTTAATAACCAGGGCTCATCTTTGAGCAATATAGAGGACCTCAGTCATAAGTCATCTAATCAATATACAAAAGATACTAACACTGAGAATTCCAAGGGTTCAGAGACCCTAAGTAAATTAATGAGAAAAAAGTAAATGTTTTACAATATTGAAGCTCAAAAATATTATAAAATGTTGATAATATATACATCCCCCCCTGCATGCTTTTTCTGTTATTCAGGCTGTCAGTCATTCACTATGGATCCAAATAAATGTTCTAATCAAATTTGTAAATCTTTCTCAATGTATACATATCATTAGTACAAGGAAAAACAAAGCAATAAAGGGTATTTTGTAAATGAGCAATGGCCAAGGTGTACGTAGAAATTTAAGTTTTCTTTAACTATGCGTAAACACCAAAAGGGGAAAACAGAAACATTTCTCAGTTAAGAAACAAAAATAAAAGCACCTAGTTCACTGTCTGGCATATAGTAAGCACTTTGCTTAATTAAATATTAGCCTAAATGTTTCCTTGTGCACAAAAAGTTGATTTTTCAAATAATTAGTTAAACCACTGCATAGAGAATAATAGAAGCATAACAACCAAAAGAAAGAACCCTTGTCTACATTACATAGAGATATCAGTACTATTTCTGTAATTTATAGTACTTTGTCTAATGGGCTTGGTTGGGAAAAATCCTCATCCACATCCTGTAGAATTGAGATGATTTCCTATTCTTTTAGGAAATGTGCAGGAATAGGATTTCTGTGATGTGTTTGGATATTGGAGTATTAATGTCTTGTACAATCACAAAGATCAATGGTAATCTGATAAGCAAAGCGTGAGAGTGAAAGTCAGGTAATATTGCCAGGTCCTTGGGTCCTTGATAATGTCAATATTATATTACAGTGGAATGCCCTTCATGTGGAAATTTGTTCCTGTAATTCATTTTACTATATGCTGTTCACGAGGCTTCTTCTTATAATTAAAAGGCATATATCTAGTGCTTAAGAGATAAGATGAGCTACATCATATTGCAAAAAAATAAATTGCATCTACAAAAATATCGGTAGAACAAGGATTCCCAAGACTCAGGAAAGGTGATGCTTCTCTCACTTGTTAGCCATGTTAATGACTAGGTAACCATGACAATCATTAGGTCTTTGACATCAACCCACTCTCTTCATCCCTAGAGTATGCTGCCATAGTGTGCATGCCTAAGGAACATCTATTGCCAGGCTCTGACAGATAGAACTAGATAAACATCTTAGAAAAGATTAAAAAGATAAATATTCCCAGTAAGATGTGGGAATACCAACTGTTCTCTCAGACCAAATGAATACCAAATAGCAGGATGTCAGCCTCCTAGCCACTTTCATCCTCAACACAGAAACACACTAAACACAAAACGTCCCCCTTTTCCACATCATATAATTATTTGTCTCTACTATCTGAGAATCTTGATTGCCTTATTTTCTCCTCCCTTTTGAAAAGTCTGCTAATTTTACAGCTAGTTGATCCACCCTTGGGGGCCTGGAAGATGCCACTCCATATTTGAATTTCACAGCACAAACCTCACAGCCTAACTCCAGATCCAGAGTCTCCACAATCACAGTGGAAATCGATCAGGATATTCCAGTTTCTACAGCTCAGCTTTGCTCACGTTAACTCTTCCTCTGCTTTTCCCTCCTCCTCCTCCTCCTCCTCCTCATCCTCACCCTTCTCCTCCTCCCAGAAGTCTCATTCATAGGAAGAACACCAATAATTCATTCGCTGCCCAAGCCAGATTCATTCTCTTCCACAATAAACAGGCCATGTTTAATACCCTGAATGTTGATGCACCCCAAAGTCTACCTGTTGGAATTTGATACTCAATAGAATATTATTAAGCATTAAGGCCTTTTGGAAGTGAATTGTTCATGAATGTGGAATTAGTGGTTTTGTTAAAGTGGCCTAGGGGAGCTTCCCCTTATCTGCTGATCTGCCATTGGAGGACATAGAAAGGACCACCTATGAAAGTGAGCATTGAACTTGCCAGCGCCTTGGTCTTAGACTTCTGCCTTCATTCACATCCATGAGCAATTGATGTCTATTTTTGTGTCTGTTTTTAATTACTCATCAAAGTACTTTGCTATAGCACCCCAAATGGATTAAGACATTATCAAATATTTGTTTAGCTTTCAGGAGGAATTTTAAGTTCCAAAAAAATCTGTGTTTCTCCCCTTTAAAAATATCAGTTACAAGATGATGAAATAAGTTCTTGCCAGAAAATGAGTTTAGCTCTGTGTCTCTAGACACACATTGCATTTGTGATTTGGTGTGGTTTTTCATTACTAGTTTTTATTGCTACCCAAGAACATTATTGGCTTTATATTGTTTGTAATAATTGCCTAAGGGTTATGAGTCTGAAGACTGTGCGGGTGGATAAAGTGACTCACTGCATCCACAGGTTAGTAAATAAAAATCCTAGTGCCAAGTGTAGGTTACTTCCCTACAAGTTAGTTAGGCAGAATCCTGACTGAGGCTCCCCAAACAATACAGGCAAATACTTCTGTTGGTTACCCAATAGAACTAGATAATAAAATCTTCTTGCTGAAGATACTATACATTCTGATAACAGAACATAAAGAAATCTAAGTGGAACTGAAAAGAAAGCATCTTTTCTGCAGGCTAGCCCTCATAGTGCTGGAAGGTGCTAAGCAAATTGGTGAAGAAAACTTATCCACAATAGTCTTACTCATCTGTGGACCCTATTTGCTACACTATAAAGTACATGAGCCCATTAGTGCAATAGGGACAAATATGTATTGGGGGTGAATAACTTCTTTCTGATTGAATTTGAGACCAACACATGAGAGAGAGGGGGAGGGGGAGGGGGAGAGAGAGAAAGAGAGAGAGAGAGAGAGAGAGAGAGAGAGAGAGAGAGAGAGAGAGAGAGAGAGATATGTTTATGTCTGGTACTGTAACACTGGTTAAAAGCCCAAAGCTGGGGAGCATAGGCCCTAGTGGGAAAGATAAACTGCTATTGTTTTGCAAAAAAACCGTGATGTGCTTGTTGGGTTTCCTTCTACACATTTATGTTTGTATTTATGTTTATGTCCAACAGATTAGTGTTTCTGTCAGCTTTGGTCAGAGAAGTTTGTTTTTGCAGTATATGGAAATTACTACAGACACTCATAAGTGGCTCCTGAACTTTCATTCACAAATGGGACATCTATATCACCCCTTCCAAAACTCAGATAACATTTTAAAAGGGTGAAGAATGAATATAAGGGATGGAAAAAGGAGTAGAATGTTGTGATGCATTATCTTCTGGGCACAACTGTTAACCAGTACATGCACAAGATCAGCACCGGATTATTAGTCCCATCAACATCCCGCAACAGAGAGGGAGGGAGTTCTTAAGGTCTCACTCTTCTCTGAGGATCTAAGCAATTAATGGTTGCTCATGCTTCTGTAATAACTCCTTACCCATCTTCCTGTAAGCAACCCTAAGGAAACCCATCAGAGCACAGAAAAAAAGACATGAAAGTACAAGGAACAGGAATTGATTTGGAAGTGAAAGTGGATTAGCAGGAATGGGAGGCAGGAAAAGAGAGGGTAATAGAGAGTAAATATGCACAAAACACACATGTATGAAAATATCATCATACAACCCATATTAATGAATATATGGCAATAAAAATATTCAAAAGAGCTATGTATTTGAGTTTTCTAGTGAGACAACATAGGCTAAAGTTCTGTTTCTGCTATTTGTAGGAACAAGTCATTTAACCTCTTGATGAATTTTCCTTGTGTGAAAATTTAAGGTAACAAGCGAACTTTCTGACATGTTAGTTGTGAGTTATGAATATGACTAATGTAATATGCTGGCAGTAGTGCCTAGCAAATTGTAATTACTAAGAAAATTTAACCAACCCTCTCATCCTGGACGCTTCTCTCTTTTTCAGGCACAAGATCAGCTAGAACACTTAGTTTCTTACATTTTAGAATCTATGAACCATTAGGTCTGAATCTATGAACCATTAGGTTTCTTCCAATTATTTCTTTTCATGCAGTCTATTCTTTCTGCTTCCTATTTGTTTATAAATGTGGTGCTAATTAAACCAAAAATTATTGATTGTTAAATATACTCAAAGGTTGGTATTGCTTCAAAGACCATAAAAGAACTAAAGATCAGTGCTCAATTGGGAAAGCACTATTTGAGAATTCATTGTTCCTATGGTTTTGGACATTATGAATCCAGTGTCTGGCTAGGATGAGTGACAGAAATTCAGTTTTTAATAAGCCCACTTATATAATATATTTTGGCTTACTTTGTTGAAATAGAGTAATAATTACAGCAAAGTCTAATAATAACGTCTAAGTACTTAAAAATCTCTCCCTCCTACCATGTTATTAGCTGACATTTTAAGGTGGATTGACTGTGAATAATCAGCCAACTGCAAAATAGATTTCCGTTGTTCTTTTCATTCCCTGCTAGTTAAGTTAGAATAATCTCATTCTTAAGCAGCTTCTATGGGCAGTCAAGCCACAGGAGGGGGTTGCAAAAGGTATGCTGGAGGGAGAGGCATTTGGAAACATGGGTGTTGAAATTCTTTTTCTCATACTGTGTATCAAGCTGCCAGGATTCTTTTGAAACCAAAAAGCCTGTTTCCAGAATACATCTTAATTAATCAACCATATCACTTTTTTCATGTTTATAAATGTTTCTAGGCCACATTCATCAAAAAGAAACTGCAGCTTAATGAGGAGAGAAATGGAGTGGAAGAGAATGAGAGGCAGAGATCAGAAAAGGGGAAGAAAGAGGAAGAAGGCAATCTACTTACATCTGTGCAAAATACTTCATCCTAAAAAGTGGGCCTAGGCCTTGTTGTTGCATAATAATATACCCAAATTACTTGCCAAAATTTATGGACTGAAATATACTAAAAGTTTTCTCTGGCTTAGTAGAATCTTTAAGTAAAAACGTTCTGAGGGAGCAGTGTCTAATGAGCCTGGTGTGACTGTCTATTGGGTAGATCTTAAACCACAAAAGGTGTGACTAGCATGGTCCTAAGCCAGGAAAGACTGATAATACTCCCTGGGGAATTAGTCAATGGCCAAATCTTCATGCTAATATGTACCTAGGGAACAGAAAGGCTAAAACCAGTTGAGATGCTAAAGCAATCAAAGCATTCATTCTGCATTGTTTACTCTTCCTCTTTTAAGCACAGCTCTAATCCTGACCATGCTCTTACGAGCTCATTCATCCACAGGCCTCAAGCAGGTCATCAGAGATGTATTGTAGGTCGTACTGGGGTCCTACCTAATTCCAGTCTAGGAGTGAGAGTGAAGTGAGAGCTTTCCAAAGGAAGGAAATAACTTTGATTGAGCCTCAGCTTGATGTCAGTTCATCACATCAGAACACATTATTATTCCTTAACCTACAAGAAAATTACTTCTTTTGCATAATCAACAGAATCTTAGTATCTCAGGAAATACAGTGATAAATAATAAATAAAGCAAAATCTCCTTGCTCTTGTTTCCAGCTGATTTTTAGTCACATAAAAGCTTTTTTTTTTCACAAATTAATTGTATGACTGATGACTTACTGAGCTGCCTTGTTCCAGGTGGCTATCTAGTCTTTTCTTCTCTTCCTCTCTTTATTTTCCTTTTGTTTCTTTGTTTGCAGTGTTTCTTTGTGGGGGTGTTTTGTCTTTTAAATAAAGTCTGGCTATGTAGCCCTGCCTGGCCTTGAACTCTCCATTATCATACTGGCTCTTCTCCCAATTGCTGGGATTATAGTCATGTACCACTATTTTTCTGGATGTTAAATCATATCTATAAATAAATGTATAATTTTTTCTTCTGACTAATACTTATGCCTCTTATTCTTTTCCTGTGTTTAATTGCATTAAACATTCACTTTTAAAACCATTTTAAAATAGCACTACTGTCTTGTTTCTGATTTTTCTAAAAATCCTTCTGCAGTGTTTCCTCATTGATAATTCTGGCTTTTTACTTAAAATATATTTGTCAATATTATAAAAACTTAAAAGTCAAAATTAGACTATCATGGTGTTTGCATTCCTTTTTGGCATCTATAAAGATGAGCATACATTTTTTTTCTTCCAAAACATATTTTTCTTCAAAACTCCTGGTTTTGACTAATTGCAATAAATTTTTTGATACAGTGATATTTAGATTACTGAAGTTAAGTCCAACGTTGTATGGGATTTTTTTCCTTGAAAAAAATTTATACAGTATATTCTAATCATGCTTTCTCTTTTACTAATGCTCCCAGAGTGTCCCCACCCTCCCCAACTCACTCAATTCCACACCACTCTTTTCTTTCTCTTTAGAAAACAAACAAAAAGGCAAACAATGACAAAACAGAATTTGTTTTTTTAAAAAAAAAAAACACAAGAAATACACACACCATAAAAAACACAAAATCAGAAACCATTATATTCAAACAAAGGACCAGTAAGGTAATAATGGCCCTCAAAAGTGATGTGGAGAAGAGAAAGTGACTGGAGGGGGTGGGAGGGGGAAGGGACCTTGAATATACACAGATAGAAAATGTGACTTCATTCATAATAAAAAAGAAAGAGAAAAAAAGCAATATAGGACAAAAAAAGTCTACAAAAGTACCATTGATTTCATTTTGTATTGATCATCCATTGCTGCATGTGGGACCTACTCTTAAGTTTGGTCAGTAGACCCAGTGAGACTCCATTGGAGAAAACTAAAGTTTCCTTTAAAGCAGTTGTCAGCTGCAGAGAGCTTCTTGGTCAAGGATGGGATCCCTTGTCTACTTCCTCTCTCAGCACTGGGATCCCATCTGATGGGAACCTTTTCAGGCTTTGTGTATTCTGCCACAGTGTTTGTGAGTTTATACGTGTAACAGTCTTTGATGTCTGAAAGGCATTCTTCCCTTAGTCTCTTCCATTCTCCCTGGCTTTTACAACCTTTTTGACTCTTCTTCCACATGGTTCCCTGAGCCCTGGTGAGTAGTGTTGATGGAGACATCCCATTTAGAACTTAGTGTTCCAAAATCTCTCACTCCCTGCACATTGTCCAGTTTTGAGACTTCACACTAAGTTTCTATCTACTACAAGCATTAGCTTCCCTGATGATGGATGAGCAGGCCAATGATCTATGGATATAGCAGAATGTCACTAAGAGTCATTTGTATTGCTCTGTTCCTTTAACAAAACAGTAGTGTTAGTTTTCCCATATGTTGATGGCCTATTCAGTCTCCGGTTCTTGGTCACATGAACAGTGTTGAGGATGGGTTCCATCTCATGGAGTGGGCCACAAATTCAATCAGATATTGGTTAGTTATGCCCACAAACATTGTGCCACTATTGTACTACACATCTTGCAAGCAGGTCACCACTATAGTTTGAAGCTAGACTGGTGTTACTCTTGTGATAACTTGCAGAGTATCTTGAACAGTCCCCTGAACATTTGTTAGTAGAGGTAGAGGCTTCAGGTAGGCACCAGATCAATTTCTATGTGTTAATGGATTCTCTCTTCAGCATCAGTTTGTGGAGCGCATCCAATAGCCTTGGCAATAGCCTGAGCTGTTTGGGGTTTTCATGGGGACCCTTTGGCCACCAACTCAAACAGATGCAACCAATTCTTGGCACTGGAAGTTTCATTTGGTGGGTAGAGATGTCTAGTATGAGCTTTGTCTTGCCCATTACCTGATTCTATTTAGATTTCTTTCATATATGTATATATTTTTAAAAGTTTCTATGGTAGTAAGTTTCCAAACAACCCATCAAATGGTTCTCCCTATATTCCCTCCATCACTTCTTGAATACCCATCCTTTTATGATTGTTTTATTCCTGTCTCCCCCTATCCCATCCATCCATAACTATCTATTTTAATTCCTCTTCCTAGGATGATCTAATCTTTTCCCTAGTCTATGCCTAGCTTTTGATGTTATATGAATTGTAGCCTGCTTGTTGAAGACTTAACAGCTGATATCCACATATAAGTGAATATATACAATATTTGTTGTTTCAAGTCTGGGTTACCTCACTCAATATATTTTTTTCTTGGTCCGTGCATTTACTTGAACATTTCATAACTTCTTTTTTAGACGGATTAATTATATTTCACTGTGTAAATGTACTGCGTTTTTCTTATCCATTCATCCATTGACAGGCATCTAGGCTGTTTCCAGTTTCTGACTATTATGAATAGAGAAGCAATGAACTTGGTTAAGCAAGTATCTGTTTAGTAGGATGTAGAGTCCTTCGTATATATGGCCAAAAGTGATGGTATATCTGTATTTTGAAGTAGTTCTATTCCCAGCTTCCTTAAGAAAACACAATACTGATTTCCATAGTGGCTATACTAGTTTGCACTCCCAGCAGCAATGGGGTAATGTTTCTCTTTTACCACATCCTCACCAGCATGGGATGTCACTTGTGTTATTGATCTTAGCCATTTTGAAAGGTGTAGCATGGAATTTCAAAGTGGTTTTGATTTGCATCTTATTGATAGTTAAAGATGTTGAACATTTCTCTGTTTCTGAGTCATTTGAGCTTCCTTTATTGAGAATTTTCTGTTTATTTCCATGTACTCTATTTTTAAATGGATTGTTTTCTTGATGTCCAGTTTTATTAAAGTTCATTTCATTCATAATATATATGCCCTCTATTAGATGTATAGTTGATAAAAAATTCTTTTCCTATTCTGTAATTTGCTTCTTTGTCTTAACAACAGTGACCATATTCAAAACTTTTCAGTTTCATGGAATCCCATTCAATTTACAATTTTAAGGATAGCATTGAATTTTATTTGGTAATATTTTGTGATCATTATTGAGAGGTTTATTGAGAAATCATGTTTATAATTTCTATGATTGTTAATTGCTTTATAAAAACAATTTTGAATTATTATTTTATTTATGCTCTGAAATATTTTAAACAAAATAGAGCTAAAAAGTATTTGAGTTTTGTAATCCTTGAAGTAGTTTGATTTAAAAAAATACTTGTTCTAATAATGACACGCACAGGACAGAGAGTAAACATAAAGCCAGTCTGAGATCCATTGTGACATTGGTGGGATGACTGGGATCTGAAATGAAGGGGAAGCTATAGGAATGCTGGCATTGAGGAATGGTTATGGAAAGGAAAGATACTTCAATAAAAGCAGAGAGAGAATTTGGTAGTCAATAGGGTTTCCAAATATAACAGGGACACTAAATATTGTGTGACACACATTTATACTAAAAAGCATTTTTTTTTTGGTTTATCTGAAATTCCAATTTAAGCCTGTGTCTTAGATCTTTACTTGCTAAATCTGGCATCCATAGTTGAGTGATAAGAGAAGACTCCATGGCTCAGTACATAGTACTCAGGACAACACTCGTGGTTGTGTAGCTGAAAAAAAAAAACATGTATTATAATGTTTTGAATAACGAAGTAAAACAACAGTGGTAGAAGATTCTTTAGCATTCACAAATGATCTTTTTTGTAAAATTAGAAGTTTCTGTCTGGATGATCCAGGCTCTTGGAGATCATGGACTTTGGAATAACAGTTAAGGAGCCTGGCTGGGACCAACCTAGTCCCTTTGTACACATGTGAAAGTTGTGTAGCTTGGTCTATTTGTAAGGCTCCTAGCGGTGAGATTAGGGCCTGTCCCTAGTACTTACCTGGCTTTGGTAACCTGTTCCCAATGCTGGATTACCTTGCCCAGTCTTGATGCAGGGAAAGGAGCCCATTACTACTTCAATTTGATGTTCCATAATTTGTTCAAGTGTATGGGAGGCTTGCCCCATTTCTGAATGGAGATGGAGGAGGATTGGATGGAGAGGGGAAGCAAACTAGAGGAAAGGATGAAGGTCAGTCTGTAAATAAATAAAAAAATATTAATTAAATAAAATTAAATTTAAAAAAAAAGAAGTTTCTGTCTGCTTTCTTTTATGACAGTAACAATAAATGAAAAGAGCTTCTGTGAGAACAATGAGGTTGTTTAAAGATAGAAATGCACCTTCTGTGTCTTTCCTCTGTTGTGATCACTGAGGTAACAAATAGATGATAGGAGAGTACCATGTGCAAAATTATTTAGAGAATTTGAAAATATTTTCTAAGTAATATCAATAATGCCAAAGAAGAATTTCTTTATATAATCCATGTGTTAGAATGCTAGGAATTTAAGGTATGTTTTGAGTCATAGGTTAGATCAGAAGTTGATTGACTTTTTTAAATAATTCATTTTTCACAAATGGTAGAAAATAGAAAATCCTTGTTATGGTACAAGTGTAGAATACTAAAGGAAAACATTTGTGGGTTAATAAATGAAAGTTTATGCTTCTAAATAGTACCATCTATTAGGAAAGTTAGAGATATTTACATATAACTTCTCATTGATCTTTGATTTCTTTGAATTTCTTTGTTCTTTCCAACCAATATATAAACATACTTTTATGGAGACTAAACTAGATTTCCATTATTCAATCTGAGTATAATGGCTATTTAGTGATAGTGATAATTTTATATTTAATGAGCCATTTAATTCCTTTGAACTCAATGTCCATGTTCTTTTTAGTATAATCTCAGATTTCCCTCAGAAAAATTTTATAAAAAAGGTAACAATGGTCTTTTGACTCTTGAAAGATATAGTGGTCACCTGCAACACGTACAGAATGCACTGGCTAACAGCCACCCAAAGCCAGATGCTCCCTGCCTTTGATGTGAAAAGCAAGGTAAAGCACAGACCCATCATCTGGTCAGTGATGTGTCTTTCCATCTAGCAGACCCCCACCACAGCTCAGAGCCCATGGAACTTGCCTCTGTGAAGCTCTGAATGGATTTCAGAGAAGGAAATAACTAGTATTTTCTATTGGCTCATAAGCAATGAAGGATGATGGAGAAAACTAATGTCCCTTTGAAAGTATTCTGCACCTAGAAAGGAGGAAAACATGCTGATCCTATTATATAAGCTTGAATGTCATTGGGTTGTGTTCTGGATGTGCTTTCTGAAGCAAAAAGTTAAAAAAAAAAAACTCAACCACTGAAAGAATATTCCAGCTGGTTTTAGTGACGTATAACAAATTCAGAGCTGTGACCTTGCATTTTTTAAAGAATAGAAAGAAATATTAATCCTGTTTCACTGGAACTGTGGTGACTGAAAATACGACATGTGACAATGAAGAGGAAACTTTGTTCTATAGGAAGCATGAGATCTTGCCTTCAAAGCAGTTAACTTTAAAAGAAGTCATATACTTATTTAGTCACTGCTTTAAAAAAATATTAGACATTCCTTTCAGAACTGTCTCCAAAGTTATGTAGGGAGGAAAACATTGTCATAGCTATATATATATATATATATATATATATATATATATATATATATACCATTGGATAGCTAAGAACTTTTGAACCTGAGTCTTCTATTTTAGGAAATATTATAATATTCTTCATATTAAATAGGCAAAAGCAGAAACACTATAGAAAGCTGTTTAGAGGATGCTCAGACTCCTGTCAACTTGCCTCTTAATCTCTCCAAACAGAATCCCATTTGAAAGTCTTTGTTACTTAGGACAGTTACACTTGTATTAATGATATTACTAATGTCAGACACAGCTGTGCATGCCTTCTATCATAGCACTCGGGAGGCAGAGGCAGACAGATCTCTGATTTACATAGGGAGTTCTAGACCAGCTGTGGAAACAGTGAGACTCTGTCTCAAAAAAATCAAAACCCAAACAAAAAAATCTATATTAAGAATTGGAAGATTCTACCAAAAAATTGAAACTCAAAGGCAGATATGCAAGCTGTTATGGGCTTAAGTACATGGCATTTTTTTTTCTTTTAAGAATCTAGTGGGCTAGTCAGGCATGGTAGTACATGCTTGTAACCCCAGCACTTGGGAGGCTGAGGCAGCAACATTGAGGCCAGCTGGCATTATACAAGGAGATCTTGCCCCAAAAGAGAGGAGCGGAAAGGAAATCCCAGTGAACAAGAAATAAGCTATGTGTCAAATCTAATTCAACCTAATTTCTATTTCAAAACTACCACTTACACAAGGTGGCCAAAAAGAACTGATGATGTATAGTGTAGGGCCCTTCCCTTTTGTGGTATTGTATTTAGACACCAGTGCAAAGAACTGGGTGAAAAGCAAAGACTTTGACTGGAAGAGAACATCTAGTCCTAGATACAGTCTGAACCAGTGGTCCTTAGCAATGCTGCTACAAGTCTGTCCTGTCTTTGGTCCCTTTCAGCTCTAATACCTTTCTCAGCTGTGCTTCTCCAGTCCAAGGCACAGGAGTCTTGAAAGTTGCCCAGGGTCTCATCATCCTGAACACAGCATCCATTCACTTCTTCCCTGGGCTCTGAGCTCTCCTCATATTCTCTCTTTTTTGATCCTCTTCTCTTGAGAAATAAGTGGAGTTGTTTTAAAATAAGAAAAGGAATAAAAAAGAAAGGATATGATAGCTTCTAAATATGATGGAGTTTATTATAGATAAAAAGGGAGAACATAGATAGAAGCAGGAACATTTGGAAAGTCCAGAGTAGGTATGTGCAGACTAAGCTGGGCAATGTGAAGAGAGGAGGAGGGGAAGGATGAAGGGAGAGAAAGGAACCAGGTGCAGCATCCAGGAGGCCAAAGGTATGGGGGGGCGTTAACCAAATGTCCAGCTGATATAGAGAAGACCCTCTGTGGAAGGGGCAGCTCAGTCCCTGGTCTGGAGAGTTCAGGGTGGAAGGCAGAGTATGCCAGCCATACTCAGTAAGAGGTTGGTCAAGAGTGAGGGATGCTGGGGGAACCTGGCAGCCAAGTCTGCTTTGGTATGTTAAATCGGCACCTCAGTCATTTGTTCCAGGTTCAAAACGACAATTTTCTTTAAATTTTTATCTTTCTTTTCTTTTTGGGTGCTGGTGATTGAACCTAGTTACTTACACATAGTAGATGAGTGCTCCACTACTGACCCTTTACACCAGCCTTACTCTTTGTTGCTCTTATTTGATTCCGCAGCTCCTAAAATCATAGTCTCAGGTTTTTATACAAAGGCAAAACCCAGGGGCTCCCTACTGCAAAAAAACATACATCTGTTTAAATGACAAAAGAGTAGAATAGTAAAATACCCAGAAAATCAGCAAGAATATAGATAAAGATGCATAGCTGTGCACAAGTGAGGGGCTATTTAATGAGCTAGTACAGCCCTTGCATCATGTATAGGCAATTCTTCACTCTGTCGTCGTAAGAGGGAATTTCTCATGTGGGAAACCTCGAGTGCTCTCTTTTCCAAGCACCACAGCAATAGAAAGATAACTAGGCCAAGTAGAGAGGCTGCAGAGTGGGACTGAGAGCCAGCTGAGCCCCAAGCTCATGAATGTGTAAATGAAGGCTCTGAGCACCCAGTCCAGGGAATTTTTTTTTTTTTTCAGTGCCAGCAACAGCAGCCTCACCAGCAAAAGCCAGGATTCCCCTGGTGCAACCGAGAAAAACCAATGATTCAGCTCTGAGTGAGCAAAAAGGAAGTGAATTAAAGAATGAATTCAGGGGATGGAAGGTGCTGTTAAGAGAGACATTATCCACAGGTCCAGACTGAGAGATGATTAAGGCATTCTAGAGAGTGCCTTCCTGCCAGACAGTAGGCATCCTAGTTTAATGCAAAAAAAAATGTCAAATAGAGGAAAGTGTTGAGATTTAAGATAGCAATGGGTTAAAATATTCATCCTTTAAGACTTCTGTGGCTACTAGAGCATTTAGATAACATAAGATGGGCAAGAGTTCGGTGAGCAAATTATTTTTACTACCATCATGTTATCCTTTCATGCTACAAATATAAGGTCAACTCTCAACCCAAGCTGCCTCAGAGAGGGCTTATCATAATAAGTATTCTATTAGGCTTGTCTTTATCAGTTCCACTAGCAGGAATTCTACACCCACTATTGCCATATACATGATCAAGTTGAGTAAGGGCAGAGGTGTGTGTAGGATATTGCCTGGTAATACCAGATAATTTAATGATTTTTAGATTCTTTACCTTGTTGTTTTCTTGAGCCTACAATAAGTCTTCTTGTACAGTGAATGGTTGTCTTATATTTCCACAGGGCATGTAAGCAACAATTATATGACATTTGGATTCCTTTGTCATATCTAAGTCAACAGATACTTTCTATATAATAACTACATACCAATTATAGCTGCATAGGACTATATGAGGGACACTTTTCCAAGTGTTTTCCCTTCATTGCCTCAGATAATCCTCACAAAACCCCACTGAGGTAAAAATTGTCATAATCAGCAACTATTTCATTGATTTTTTTTTTAAAGGAAAAGCTACTTGACATTTCACAGCTGGGTTGTAAAAGGCAGACAGACAGGCAGAAAGTTCTTCCACAGCTAGCCAGCTACACACTGAGCCACTTTCTGTTTGCTGACTTTGGCTGCTTACCTAACAGAAGAGCTGTTAGTTAAAGCCTGAGGCATGTTTGTGTAACAGAAATGTTTCAACTCCTTTAGCTGGGAAGTAAAGTGACAGAGGAATGTCTCAGGTGATTAGCCATTCAAACTGTCCAGCTCCAAAGGCCAGCTACTGGGGAAGGGAGCAAAATCAGACAAGGCTTCTTCCTCCAAATTCATTGCCCAAGGGATTTCAAGTAGTGATCCACACAGTAATAGTCCACCTCAAACTATAAACCAACAGCTGCTGAGAATATATTGTTTAACCAAGATGCTAAAATACTAATCAGAACACTTTTAAACAAGCAAAGTTTTTATTAACTCTGAGAATTTCATAAGATATGCTTTGACACATTTCCTATAGAGGAACACTTATTCAGCCTTGATATAGGAAGGAGGCTCTTGGTCCTGTCTCAACATAATACGGCAGATTTTGTTGACACCCCATAAAGGGCCTTACTCTCTCTCTCTGAGGATTGGATGGAGGAAAGGAGCTGGAGGGGGGGACTGGGAGGAAGAGAGGGAAAGATAATTGTGGTTGGTCTATTAAAAGACCTATTAAATAAATAGATAGATAGATAGATAGATAGATAGATAGATAGATAGATAGATAAAAGCTTTCAGTAGTTTAAAAAAAAAAGATGTGCTTTGAACATATTCTGCTGCCTAGCTCAACTCCTCCCATAACCACCCTTTTCACCCTCACTCTCTACCCAAGCAAACTTTGAGTTTTCTTTTTCTTTTTTTCTCCTTTAAATCCAATTTGTGTTACCTAAAGACTCTTGGGAGTGGGGCCTGCTCTGGAGTATGGCCAGCCCACAAGATTCACATCGTTAAAGAACAGCCACTGGGGAACTACCAGGAAAAGGAGCTAGGGCCTCCAAGGGTAGGCAATTGTCTTTGGACAGTCGTGGAGGCATGGACAGGCATTGACAGTATGTGGAGCCTTAAGGGGTGGGATCAAACTGTATTCCTGTTAATGGGCTGGCACTTTGGAGCCCATTCCCTTCAGAGGAGGGCCTAACTCAGTCTTGATAGTGGGATGAGGAAATCGGACTTGCCTGGAGTGGATGTGCCATGCTGAGAAGACCCACCTTGGGACTTCCTGTCCTTCTGGGGAAGGGGATTGGA
>PVIH01012001.1:0-65841 GCA_004025045.1 Sigmodon hispidus
GGTGCTAGCCTGAGCTAAAATGGCCTCCGCTATTCCAGATCTGCCCTCCCCTAAAAAGGTCTCCTGTAGCTGGTCTCAAATTCACTCCATAGCTGAAGATGGCCTTGAACTTTTGATCCTCTGTTTTCCAAGTGCTAGGATGAGGGGGGGGGGTGGTCAGTTTATGTGACACTGAGAACTGGACCACAGAAGCAATCTACCAACCGTACTGCATCCTCCATGTTTTCTTACACAGCCCATGTGCATTTATTTTTTCCCATTTTGAGACAGGGTTTTGTTGTGTAGTTCTGGCTGGCTTTGAATTTCTGTTCTTCATGCCTAGCTAGCTTCCAAAGTGCTAAGATTATAGGTGTGTGTGTGTGCTGCTGTGCCTGACTAGTGTGTGTGTGCCGCTGTGCCTGGCTAATGCTGCAAACTTCTATACGAGGCTTGGACTTTGTGGACACCAGGCTAGCCCTGCTGTTGAAAGGTAGAATTAGTTTCCTTGATTACACCAGCAGACGTGGGGCAGACCTAGGACTCTCTACAGTTGCTGGAATGCTGTATATGACTTCCATGAATGGACCTGAGACCCCCTGCATCTTCTGCTTCCACACATTTGGAACACTACTAACTCTTGGATTCCAGATGCTGTCTAAAAGCCCATGTCACATGTAGAGGTCACATAGAGGAGAACTGAAGAGCTACAGTCAATAGCCCCACTGAGCCCGTGACATCTGTCAATATGTATGAACCACTGAACACCCAGGCAGCCGAGTCTGCAGTGAGTGCAGTTCCTGATGATATGGAGTAGAACCATCTGCTGAGACCTGCCAGCCCAGAGAATCAGAAGGCCGAAGACTTGGCTGATATTTTGTCCTAGGTCTCACACAATGAACCAAAACATTGCCCCATTTGGGGCTGCCATCTTTCATATCTATTTCTCTCCCTCTTACTACTGATGTAGTGGTTACTATAATTACAGATGCACATCCATTATACACAATGATGGAGATCATTATGACATTTCCATACATGTTTAACAATTGGGGGCTGGATGTCTCTGCAGCCCCAATCTCACATCAGAGGCCTGGAGGATTCTCAAGAATTTCTGGTCCTCAGTCTATGTTGGAAGCTGCCAAAGCTGGTTCTTACCATCAATGAGGATCTGTAACAGCAACAGAGTAGATGGAGTTGCCAGCAGGAGTGAAGGCAAGCAGGCAAAAAGCAGTTTCCTTCTTCTTTGTCCTTTTATCTCAGCTGCCAGTCGAAGGGGCCACCGCATTTAGGGTGGGTCTTTCTGCTTCAGACAATGTGATCAAGAAAATCCCTCCTTGGTGGGCACATTGGCTTATCGGTTGATTCTAGATATAGTCAAACCAACAGCTAAGATCAGCCACCACATTGGCTGAGTAGGTCTTGAAGGATGATGCTGCCCTGAGTATGACCCCAGGGAACACTGGCTTTCTTTCCACAAGATGAAAAAGCAGTACCAAGACAGCTACTTATGATCCAGCAAGTGGCCCCTCACTACACATGGAATTTGTCTTAGTCTGAGGCAATAGGTTCCTTTTCATAACTTTCCTCACCTCAGGCATTCTGTTACAGCAACCCAAAAGGCACAAGACAAAGAGGATAGAATTCCTCCAATTGTGGACTTTAGTAAAACCAGGTTCTGGTTTTAGGTTGGGGCTTAGGGTTAGGCTGAGGTTTTTTTCTTTAGAGGAGAGGTCTTCTGATATAGTAGGGCTGAGGATAGAGCTCCTTTTCACTCAGCTCCTCAGCGCCTTCTGCTCCCACAGGTGAGTATGAGTGTGGGACACCTCCACAGCTACAGGTACGCAGTGGTGACGGTAGATGGTGGGGTTCAAGGTGCCATTTTATATTCTCCAGTGTGGGCTGGTGATGTAGCTCAGTGGTAAAACACTTGCCTAGCATACTCAGACTTTAGGGTTCATCCCTCGTTCTAAACCAAACAATACAAAATTGAACCTGTCAGATCCTCCCGTGTGTTGAGTAATTTTCTTGTTTCTAAAGAAAAAAAAAATTCCCTATTGAGTTTAATCTCTTCCATTGACCTTCATGTATGCCTTGTCTAACACATCTGCTATCATTGGCTTTCTATTGCTGTGATAACACGCTGTGACCAAGCTCCACTTGGGAAAGAAAGTGTTTATTTCATCTTAGAACTCTCAGGAAGCTATCCTTCACTGAGGAAAGGCAAGTCAGGAACTCCAGGCAGTAGCCAGGAGGCCGGAACTGACGCAGAGACTGTGGAGGAATGCTGCTTACTGGCTTGCTCCTCATGCCTTGCTCAGTCTGCTTTCTACAATGCAGGACCACCAACCAAAGGATGACACTGCCTGCAGTGAACTGAGCCCTCCCACGTGAATCATTAATCAAGAAAATGTCCCATTGGCTGGCCCACAGGCCATATGTGCTGGACATTTCCTCAAATGAGGTTTTCTCTTCTCAGACGACCCCAGCTTATGTCAAGTTGGTGCAAAACGAGGCAGCAGAGCATCCTTGTTCACTGGGTTGCATGTTGGGTATGTAGGGCAGTCTTATATTCCCGCTGGTAGACGAAAGTCCTAGGCAAACGAAGACTACCTGTGTTTCTGGGGAGGGCAGTGTATCTATCCTCCTCTTCCTCTTTTGTTGATATTGTTCTCCAGCACAGGGATGAACAAGATATGTGATCAAGCAGATGGATGTGGGCGATCATGGGGCCTGGGCTGGCCTCCACCCACAGGTTCATGAAATGTTTTTACGAAAGAGGACAATTTGTATGCAGCTATTATATTAGTTATTCGTCTTATTGCTATGACCAAAAACACTTAAGAAAGGAAAGATTTGACTCATAATTTAAAGAGATGCAGTCCACTGTGGTAGGGAGTCACCGTGGTGGAAATGCTAGCAGTCCATCGTGGTGGGGAGTCACAATGGTGGGAATGTGTGGTGATATATTGTATGCTTAATATATATCAGAGGAAAGAGCCATCTCTCCAGCCCCCCTCCCCCTTCTGACAGGGTTTTCTGTGTAACAACCCTGGCTGTCCTGGAACTTGTTTTGTAGACCAGGCTGGCCTCGATCTCACAGAGATCCTCCTACCTCTGTTTCCCAAGTGCTGGGACTAACAGTAAGCACCACCAGGAATGCCAAATACCTGGTCACATCACATCTGCAATCAGGAAACAGACAAATGTTGGGATACAACTCATTTTCTTCTTTTTATTCAGCAGGGGGACCCTGATCATTTTGGTCTTCCTTCCTGTTAAACCTCACAAGAACACTTGGTGATCTGAGATCCGCCCAGGTTGACAGTGAAGATGAGCTGTGTCTGGGTGAGTTTGGGCTGTAACCAGATGCCATAGACAAGAACAGTTTCCTCCCCATTGCATGAATGAGGGGAGAGGAGGAGGAGGGAGGGGGAGAGGGAGAAGGGGAGGGGAAGGGGGGACTGTTCTGATACCTCCTGTTTGTGTGTGGTATGTGTGGTGTGTGTGTGTGTGTACACCTAGCTTGTGCATATGGAGATGATAGGTCAATAGCTTTAGTGTCGTCTCTCTTTATCTTTGTTTTTGTCTTTTTAGACAGGGCCTTTCATTGAACCTAAAGCCTTCTAGACTGGCTGGTCAGTGAGCCGTAGGGATTTTTCAGCCTCTGACCACCCTTCAATGGAATTACAGCTGTGTGCCAGTGTACCCGGTCAGTACTGAGATCCAAGCTCAGTTTCTCGTACTTACACAGCAGCCATTTTATTCAGCTCCACTTCCTTCCCCTTTCTTTTGTTTTTTTTTTTTAAAATTATTTTGTTTTATAATGTATACAGTCTTCTGCCTGCACACCAGAAGAAGGCATCCCATCTCATTATAAATGGCTGCGAGCCACCATATGGTTTGAACTCAGGACCTCTGGAAGAACAGTGAATGCTCTTAACCTCTGAGCCACCTCTCAGACCTTCCATTTCTTTTTCTTAAGGGCACAGTCATTCCATTATTGGAGCACAAACTCAGCTCATCTAAATTTTATCCCCATGATCTTACATCATCACATGGATGATTAGGGCTTTAACATGGATGTGGGAGACGTGGCTGTTTGTGAGGAATGTAGTGGATTTCTGAGTGACGCAGGGTGAGCAGAATGTGGAAGGTGTGGACTCAAGGAGAGGCAGGTGGCCTGAAGCTGAAAGCCTTGGCCATTTGGTCTGCAGTGGAGGGAGGATCAGCTGGGTGCTGGTCTCACAGGGGGCTACTCCGGCAGGTGGATTCTGAGCTGGAAACCAGCTCAAGTGGATTGTGGAAGTAGCCGTGGGAACAGAGCTGGTCCTCTGCAGGATAAACTCATGCTGGGGCAGGAGGCTGTGCTGGGTGACTACAGACTGAAGGTCAGGGGGCATTGCCCTTGGTCGGAAACTTATTGCTTATTTCCAGTGTTTTCTCTGGCTCTCTTGTTCTTGGCTGGGTTTTCTGGCATTTGTGGTTTACTTGGGGCACATCAACACGACTCTCTCTGGAGCTATTGCATCTGGCCACCTCCTCTCTATGTGAGCGAGGTCCTTGGATAGGATCATGTTGGGGCCTCTCCTCATCTACCTCAGCCCTGCTGAGCAAAAAGTCCTACCTCTTTCCCACATGGGCATGGGCCTCTCCTTTCTTATCTCAGCACGAGGAATCTAAAGGGGACAGATGACAGAACTAGATTGAAATGTTATACAGTCCACTGACAGCTGTTTTCTGGTTCTCTAGGGAAATGTCAACCTGACTCCACACACCCGTTGTCACACTCAGCCTGTCTTTCTGTCAAGAGGCTATTCCTGGCTACTGGGAAGGCTCCGAAGTGAACAGCCTCGGGATTTTAGTGTGACTTTCTGGCTTCGCTTTGCTTTGTCTGTGGAGCAAATCTGAAGCCAATCTCACTTCTCGCTCTCTCACAGCACTTCCCAGGATCCCCACTTGGGGGCGACATCCCCCTGTGTGCAGATTGTCTGGTTTGTTTCAAACACTCTCTCATTATAGAGGGGGATTTAATAGGCTTGCTTATACAATAAGGGACGGGTAGTTCAATCATGACTGCCTTTATGCCATCCAAGAAGCCGAACAGCTCAGAAGTCTCAGCCTGTTTCTCTGAAGGCCCTGAAGCTTTCTGGAGAGTGTCTGGTGAGTCCATGCTGAAAGGCCAAAGAATCTGCAATCTGATCTCATTAAACAATGGCAGAGCTTCACATGCACTTACTCATTCAGAAATCAGTGTGTGCGGACCCATTGCCTTATGCCTGTGCCGTCAGCCTGTTGGAAGGCATATCTCACATTCAGGGTGAGCTTTCCTTTCCCACCCACTGTCCCCCCCCCCACCTGCCAGTCATCTCTGGGAAGCCTACATATCTCTTAATCCAGTCAAGTTGAAAACCAAGACCAACCATCACAAGAAGGAAAGATTAATGTTAGTTAATGTTCCAGAATTGGTCCACAACCACATACCTCTGTGCTTCTGGGCCCTTGGTGAGGCAGGGCATGTTGGTGGCAGGAGTATATGGAGGGATGGGCTGTTTATTTCCGGGTAGACAGGAAGCAGAGAGAGGGAGGGACTGGGGACCAGTATGACTTTCAGTTGCTCCTTCCAGGGCCTACTCCTCTGGCGGGAGCACAGCTTCCACAGTTTACTAAGTCGTCCATTTGACTCTGAGACCATAAGTGACTAAACCACCCACTAACTGAGAGCCCTCGAGGCCTCTTGTTTGCCCTGATGGACATACACACCCAGAAGTGTGCTTTACTTATCTCCTGGGTCTCCCAAGCCAAGCAAGACGGCAATCAAAACAAACTCTTATCATGCACCAACCAGGAACCAAGCAATATGTGAGAAAGAACCCCCCACCCTCATCCACTTCCTGTGGCACATGCAGGAACACAAATGTGGGAATCTTCTAGAACCTAAGAAAGATCTTATAGGCTCTGGACACATATGGTCCATGGTGTCCCTTGTTGATAGACATATCATCACGGGGTACAAGCTGATTACATCTGCCAAGACCCCCACTTCCAAAATGATTGCATTCTGCAGTAGAGCTGGATTTTCAGGAGATGGAAACGAGGCAGTCCTTTATCAGCCCTCCTGGAGGTAGAGCAGTTGCTCTCATCCTTATCTTATGGTGGAAACCGTGGCTCAGCCACCCTTACCATAGACCTTGCTGAGCCATGGAGCCTTCCCTTCAGTTAACGGGCAAGGGCTGGATGTGAGGACACAGCCTTTGATCCCAGAGGTGATGGTTGTGAGACCAAGGCCAACCTGGGCTATGTGGTGAGCTCCCTTATCAAAAACATAACAGCTCCTTCAAAACATTTAACAGACAAATGATGCCAGTGGGTGACAGATGGAATCCCCATCTAGAAGATCCCAGACAGTAGCAGAGTCTGTGTGACCTCAGATAGAAAGCCAGCTCGGGGTGACAGAGGGTGGCTGGAAGAGCTGTCCTGCAGCTTAGCTTAGCTAGCGTAGGGCCCTTGGTTCTATATGCAGCAATAAAATAATAAATACAACAATCTAAATATAAAATAAATAAAATAATAGAACAGGGTGTGAGGAGGACACATTTGAGTTGAGGCTGGGTGTCAGTGACACAGCCCTGTGGGTGGACACTGAGAAACAACCCCCCAGACAGAAAACAGCCAGGCCAGTTGCAGTTTAACAACTAATCCTTTATAGTCTATGTTCAATTTGTTGGTTGCTTCCTCTCTCTTCCAGGCCGTGTTGACTTTTATCATTCTTCAAGGGACTACTGAGTCTATGTGCCTTTATAAAGTCTCAGGAGGATCCTTGGCGACAGTCTGTAGTGCAATATAGTGGCCACAAGGTGGCGGTGTTTTTAGCAGTTGGCTGCTGCCTCGGGCCGTGTCCTTGAAAGGTTGGGAACCAGGGGATCAGGAGCAAGCCTGGGTTTGGCTCTGAGCAGGCAGAATTAGGAAGGTGTAATCACAGAGAGCCTTCTCTCTTAAAGAGGACCAACAAGTGGCCCGAGGTGACGAACCTGGGTGGTGCCTGGTGTCCCTGTCCCCTTTTTCACCTTCTGTGGAGTGTAGAGGGTGGGAAAGGGATCCGGAACCTGAGAAGGTAACCAGCACCTCAGATGTGAAATGGGGTTTGGGCCCTGCTGGTCCACATGAATTAGAATTCAGCAGCAGGCTCTGGTTTCAAGAGCCTTGAACTTAAATCCCTCACTTCTCCTCCTCCTCCTCCTCCTCCTCCTCTCCCTCCTTCTTCTAAAAAAATCAAGACTGAATTCGTTTACTCTCAAATCAACAATTTTGGGGGGCTAAGAGATGGCTCAGTGAAAAAGTAACTGGCACACAAACTTTTGGATCTGAGGTCAGATCGCCAGCACCCACATAAAAACTGGACTAAGCAATGATGTCAGTGACCCCATTGCTGAAGGCCAGGGGAGAGATAGGCAGATCCCCAGAGCTCATTGGCCATCCAACTTCACAGGCTGGTGCAGCAGGGGTAGATGGGGGTGGGGTGGGGTGAGTGGGAGGGTGTCAGGAGGAAGGGGTTAGTACACCCATAAGGCTGCGAGACCACCACTACTACCCAACTCCAGAACATTTTCATTATCCTGTAAAGAAACCTCATACACACACATACACACACAGCGACTTCCCATTTTCCTCTCTCCTCCCGCCCTGGGCAGCCCATCACCTCTGTTTTCTGTCTCTTCAGAGTCACCTTTTCTGGATATTTCATATGAATTCCATTTCAACACAGTTGTGATGACTGGCTTTATTCCCTGAGTTCTCTGTTTTCAAGTAGAACAGCCTGGTGGCACTTTGATGTCACCGTGCTGTTTCACTGTATAGTTGTGACGGACATGGATTTTTCCCGTGTTTGTTGTCCTTGGTACCGTAGGGAACTTTCCTGTACAGGTCTGGGTGCGGCGGGCATATATTCGGGTTCCTTGTGCATTTATGTGAGAATGGTACTAGGGCAGAGGCCACATGTGTCCTCCCTGGGGAAGTGACAGTAATTCCACAGCCTCAGCTCTGCCTCTGTTGGAGGAGATGTGGCCTCAGGTCTCTCTTTTGTAAAACAGGAATCATTACATCAGCTTTTTGGGGCTCTTACAGTGGGAACAAGGTCACAGAGGCTAACGTTCTGCAACATCGTTGGCATCATGCCAAGCCCTTAATAAATGTTCGTCCTTACTCATATTTACCTACATGTTTACTTATTTATGAGAAGAATGCAGCCCAAAATACACACAATGCTCTCTGGGAAGAGCAACAATAAAAATAGGCTGAGGAGATCGATGGGGATGTGAGTAGCAGCTTGTGGTGTCCAGATGTGGACTCTGTCAATGTCCATGCACAGGCCATGCTGATTCACCCTGAGACTGAGGGGGTAGAGAGGGTTCCTGGGGTGCTGGCTCACTGCAGAGCATTCTCCCCTTTGCCACTTTTGCTTTTAGTCTGCCCTGAGGTAGACGGTCTGAGGGTGTGGTTAGCAGGGTGGGTGCTGAGGTTAGAGGACCCCGAGGGAATTCCTGATTGCGGCCTGAAGTCCTTGGGTAAGATCCCTCCATCCTTCCTTCTCCCACCTTCTCACCTCTGTCTTCCTCTTTCCTTCTCTTCCTCGTTTTCCTCTGCTCCTTTACTTCCCCCTTTCTCTTCCTCCATTGCCTCATTTTTTCCTGAGCCTCATGCAGACCAAGCTAGCTCAAGCTAGTCTAAAACCCGATATATAGCTGAGACTGGTTTTGAACACCCAATCCTTCCATTTCTATCTCCTAGCTTTGAATTTACTGATGTGCCCTCATGGCACAAAATATTCTTTAATTTATTTATCTTTTTTGATATTTTCTTATTTTAATTTTTTTCCTACCAATCACAGTTCTCGTTCCCCCCTCTCCTCTCACTCATCCATCAGCCTCCCTCCACTCGCCATCCACTGCTCAAAAGGATAAGGTCTCCCATGGGGAGTCAACAAAGTCTGCGACATCAAGTTGAGGCAGGACCAAGCCCCTCCCCACTCTGTGTGAAGGCTGAGCAAGGCATCCCTCTATAGGGAATGGGTTCCAAAAAGCCAGTTTATGCCCTAGGAATAAATACTGGTCCCACTGCCAGAGGCCCCACAAACTGTCCAAGCTACACAACTGTCACCCACATTCAGAGGGCCTAGTTTGGTCCCATGAAGGTTTCTTAGCTGTCAGTCCAGAGTCAGTGAGTTCCCAATAGCTCAGGTCAGCTGTCTCTGTGGGTCCCCTCATCATGATCTTGATCCCTTTGCTCATCTAGTCTCTCCTCCCTCTCTTTGCCTGGACCAGGAGTTCTGCCCAGTACTTAGCTGTGGATCTCTGCATCTGCTTCCATATTTATTTACTTTTCAAGACAGGGTTTCTATGTGTAGCTCTGGAACTCACTCTGAAGACCTGTTTGAGGCCAGCCTGCCGCTGCCTCCCATGTGCTGGGATTAAAGGCATTCACCTTCACTGTCTGACTCCTTGGCTATTTCCAGAACACTAACTGGCTAGACAAGCCATTTCTGTCAACATGTAATCAGCAGATACTCATGCACTAAGTCTGTGTCTGGTGCTGCGCCCATTGCATTTCTTGTGTGTTGTGGTTTGGAGATGGCTTGAGTGTCCCTCATGTGTTTCTGTGTTGACATCTGATCCCTATTGTGATATAAGAGGAGGGTAGAGTCTAAGATGACCCCATTAGTTGATTTATTATCACTGTTACAAAGGACCCAACACAGGCAACTCAGGGAGGGTTGGTTTGCTCAGGGTCTCAGGATGGTCTACTTTGTCACTGTGGGGAAGGTGAGGTGACGTGGTGAGGGTGGCAGGGGAGCAGACAGCCCGAGTGGGAAATGGGTTGAGCAGAACCTTCAAAACCACTACATCTTCTGGCTGGGCCTCACCCTGTATAGCACTCCACAAGTTAGGGACCCACTGTTAAAAACTGAGGCCTGTGGGGACATTTCCCAGTCTAACCATCACACTGGCTGCGGTGCTTACAGGTGGGGCCTTTGGGAAGTGATCAGGATTAGGTGAGGTAATGGGTTAGGGCCCATGATTCAATATTGATGGTGGGGGGTGGGGAGCATCATGTAATGCTCTGACCAACTTGGGATTCTGCCAACCCAAGGCTGCCACCATGTGAGTGGAAAGCAGTTGGTTACCCCATGACATGGCCGCTATTTCACAGTGTATGTGTCTGGCCTGCAGGCTGGTATTGGAGAATTCTGGGCCCACAGTTGGGTAAGATCCACCCCCCCCACAACTTAAATAGCACCTTTCAGCACTAAGAGATGTAACCAGCATGGGGAGCTTGCAGCTTGGTTCAGCTTAATTTACATGTGTTCTGCAACCAATGTGTGTGGTGTCTTCAGCAATATGATCATACCATCTAGTTCTAGCAGAAACCCATTATTTCTCACATTAACAGAATATTAATAGAAAGACTAGAAGTTGGCTAGAAAGATGGCTCAGCTATTAAGAGCACTTGCTTTGCTAGTAGAGGACCAGAATTTGGTTCCTAGCACCCACACTGGGTGGCTCACAACAATCTGTTATTGGTGTGTTCCAGATAACTTTGGGTGTGGCCGAGAGTCTCAGGAGTCGCCATGTCCTGGCCATGCCCCCGCCCATCCGCAGAGCGCACTCCCAAGCTCTACGGTGCCTGGGCCCGCCCCTGGACATGGCTGTATGCCGCCTGCCCGTTCCTTTAAAAGAGAATAACACGGGGCAGTGACTCCCTTTTTTCTCTGGTCTCTCCTCTTCTCCTCCCTCTCTTTCTTCTTTCTTCTCCCCTCCCCGACCCTTGTCTGAATATTCAAACCCTCCCTAAATAAAATTCTAAATGGCACCTGGCAGCGAATGTCTCATCCCATGCGCAAAATACTAACACCTGTAACTCCAGTTACAGAGGATCTGACACCGCTTCTTTCCTCCTTGGACATCTGCACATGAATGCTCACACATATAGAATTGTATGCAAAATAAAATAAATCTAAAGCCAATTTAACACTAAAACAGAATCCAAGTGCTGGGGTTATAATACCATTCTATTTATGTGGTGTTAGGGACCAAACCCAGGGCTTTGTGCATGCCAGGCAGATGCTGTTCAACTGGCCTACATCCTCAGCTCTACAAGGCTGTTTTCATTAGTATGTTTTAGTTCTACAAAGTTGTGGGTCTGTGCGTGCACTTGTGTGTGTGTGTGTGTGTGTGTGTGTGTGTGTCTGTGTGTGTCTGTGTGTGAGTGTACCAGAGGTCAAAGTTGGGTGTATTTCTCAATTGCTTAATTAAAGATTTTAATTTTTTCCACTTAATTAAAAGGTTTTCCGGGCTGGAGAGATGGTTCAGAGGTTGGGAGCACTGACTGTTCTTCCAGGGGTCCTGGGTTTGCTTCTCAGCCACCACATGGTGGCTCACAGCCATCTATGATGACATCTGGTGCCCTCTTCTGCATGCAGTGCACATAATAAATAAATTAAAAAAAAAAAAAAAGGTTTTCCTGGCTGGAGAGATGGCTCAGAGGTTGGGATCATTGACTGTTCTTCAGAGGACCTGAGTTCAATTCCCAGCAACCACATGGTGGCTCACAACCATCTATGATGACATTTGGTGCCTTCTCCTTTATACTGTATAAATAATAAATAAATAAATCTTTAAAAAGAAGATTTTCCACGTCTATTATTATTTACTATATGTGGAGGCAGTAAATTCATGTGGAGGTCAGAAGGCAACTTGCAAGAAAGAGTGTTTTTCTTTTCCTAATCTTTAGGTCTTGGGGACTGAACTCAGCTCATCAGTCTGGACAGCAAATGCTTTCACCTGCTGAGGCATCTCACCAAACCTCCATTTTGATTTTTTAGAAAGGACCTCACTGAGCTATCAGCTCGCTGATTTGTTGAGTCTTTATGGCCATAAGCCTCCTGTATCTGCTTCCCCAGTGCTGGGTTAAGACACACTCACGCTGTGGTGTCACGACTGACTTTTATTTTTTAATGTGTATGTTGAGGATCTGAACTCAGTTTCTCATGCCGTAGCAGCCATTAACCCAGAATCATGATTTCAGTGTGAAATGGGCTTTTCCTGAATTTGTGCTGTTTTAGGCAATGTTGGGGGCACAGTGAACATTGGTGGACTAAAACTTTCTTCTTCTTCTTTTTTTTTTTTTTCCAAGATAGGGTTTCTCTGTGTAGCCCTGGCTGGCCCGGAACTCAAGAGATCCACCTGCCTCTGCCTCCCGAGAGCTGGGATTAAAGTCCACCACCTGGCAAACCTTTTTATGCAGGTACAATGGTATCAGCTGGATGAGTTCCCTGGAGTGAGATGGCGGCTGAGGTATTAATGGTGTATACGCAGTTTCCACAGACACTGCCTGAGTCCGAGTCCAATCATGTGGAGTTGTTGATGTGTTTCCTCACAGACTTGTGCACTATGACCTTACGCAAACACTGGTAAAGTTTTGATGAGCTGTTTTCTGGGTCTTTTCTCACAAATGAAGAGTGGTATGTTTTGTGAACCTAAGCCTCATTTCCACATCCTTCTCTGCTGACTCGGTCCACTTACGCCCATTTTTCTTCTGGTTTGAGCTGCTGTTCATTTCATTTTGTTTGGACAAACACTTTATAAACAAGAGGGTTAGCTCTTTGTTCTAGATTTTCAGACATATGGTCTGTGCTGGTTTGATATGAAGAACGCTGTTGCCTTGGGTCCTTATCCATGGGTGGTGTTGAGCACCATGAATCCAAATTCCTTTAGGAAGGAGTTGGAAGATGACTATGGGTGATAGTATTTGATATGTAATGAGGATCCTTTGAGTCCCCAGCACCCATATAAGAATCCAGGCATAACCACATGTGCCTGTAGCCACAGCTTTGCTGAGTAGAAAGGACTGATCCTGGTTGCTTGATGTCAGGACAGCCGGGCTGAAATAGGCAGTGACAGGTGGTAAGGCAGTCAGTGAAAGAGGAGAGGTCCCACCGTCCTCATGTGGCTTTGGCATGCAGTGCGTGGGTACCTACACCTGCCCACTCATGTGTCACACACAGACACAGACGGACAGACAGACAGACATACACATATACACTAGTGTTTGCCATGGTTCCATAGCTATGGTTCCATGTCTTCAGGTCCAACCAATAGTGGTGTGGGATGTCTTTCTGTATGCTGTGAATGTCATTAGATAATAAAGGATTTGTCTTGACCTATGGCAGGCATCTTAGAAGTAGGCAGGAAATCAGAACATACATAGGGGAAAGAGGGCGGAGTCACAGGAGATGAGATTCAGCTATCCAAGAAGCAAGATGTAACAAAATAGGTAAGCCATGGGCTACGTGGTAGGACAGATTAATGGAAATGGGTTGAGTTAAGATGCAAGAGCTATCTAGCAATATGCCTTAGCCATAGGCCAAACAAAATATAAATAATACAAACATTTGAGTTATTTTTTTGGGGAAAAGTGGCTGCAGGAAATGTCTGGACTGCAGGGCTGGGCCAGGGCAAAAAACTTATTCTACAAATGACACTTCAGTGTGGGGCATGAATATTCACATAAAACCTAAAAAATGCTTAAAAAGAGTTCTTAGTTCTAAAACACAGAAACAAGGAGCCAAAAGCAGCTTCACAAATTTGTGCGTCATCCTTGCCAGGGGCCATGCTAATCTTCTCTGTATCATTTTAGTGCTACCTAAATGTGCTACCAAATTTTAGTGTATGTGCTGCCAAAGTGAGCATGGCATGGGGCTTTTTTCTCATTGCCACCTAAATAATACAGTATAACTATTTACACAGTTACTGCACAGTATTAGGTTGTTGTAGAACAATCTTTGTAGGCTGTAAATATATATATATATATATATATATATATATATATATATATATACCTTTCATTGGTTAATAAAGAACTGACTGGCCTATAGCTGGGCAGGAGAGACTGAGCAAGACAGCCAGACTAGGAGGGTGCTGGGAAGAAAAAGGGTGGAGTCAGAAGAGTCGCTGAGAGAAACAGAGAAAAGCAAGATGAATGTGCTGTGTTAAAAGAAGGTACTTCCATGTGGCAGAGGGTAGACAAGAAATATGGATCAATTTAAAATGTAAGAGTTAACTAGTAACAAGTCTGAGCTATGAGCCAAACTTTTAAAATTAATATTAAGTCTCTGAGTGGTTATTTGGGAGTGGCTGGCAGGATACAGAGAAACTCCGCCTGCATTAGGCAATAGAAACCATCTAGAGAGGATTGGAGGATGCTATGGCTACATGCAAACACTGAAGGATTTGAGCAGCTTGGTGACCCCAGGGCTTAGATGTGGCCTGCACCTTTCTTTTCAGAACCCTCTATTCATAGGCCATTTTTTTTTTAAATGAGGGACCTTACAAGGGGCACCTGGTGAAACACAGGAATTTACTAATACAGGACCCCACCCTGACGATTTTAGCATGGACAGCAGAAGCCCCTTGAGAGCACAGTGAGAATGAATCACTTCCTCTTGAGCATCCCCCTCCACCAGGATTTTACAGGTGGAGTTGCTTAAGGCTGATAGGCTCATATCTGGTGGTTATGGCAGCCAGCAGTGGACACATAGTTCAGAAGCCTTCCCTCGGTTCCCAGGCTGACATGCAGGGAGCACTGTTATATGCTGGGCTCTAGTGAGCACAGTGAGAAGAGGGAGGAGCGACCCAAAGGACAAGCCACCCAGAAACTCTATTAAGGGAAAGGTCTCCTTACTCTTCCGGGACCCAGGGAGCAAAGCCTGGGGTAGATTACTTTGTGTGTGGTGAGTGAGTGGGTGTGCATGCTCACATGTGCATGTGGAGATCAGAGGGTGCTCACATGATTGTTGTCTTCCTCAACCACTTTCCACTTGAGTGAGAGAGAGATCTCACTGAACCTGGAAATCACCAGTGGACTAGACTGGCTGGCCCGTGGGCCCCAGCCATCCTCCTGCCTCTGCTTCCCCAGAACTGATATTACAGTGCATGTCAGTCAGATAGGAGAGTCATGAACCAGGCTTGGAATCTAGCACAAGGGAGGCTGAAGCAGGAGGTCAGTCTGGGCTGTGCAGCAGGACTCCATCTCCAAACAAAAGAGCCTGCCCCTCATAACTGAGCTCAAATAACTTGGGAGCGTGATGAGATTGCAATTGTGAGTGGTTAACATAGAGACAGCAGTGGGCTGTGTGTAGTTAGCCCTCCAAATAATTTCCATGGGGAACACAACATTTCTTAAATATTGTACCAGTTAGGAAGCACTCTGGAGACACAGGTCACAATGGTAATTTGAGCCAGGAAAACATTATAAAGAATTAACCAGGTGGTTAAGAGACAAAAATCTTTGACCAGTAGAGGAGCAGATTCAAGAAACAGTTACTCCAGGCTCAGGGGACCCAGGAGTGACAGCTAGCCAATGAGCACATAGTAGAGTTTCAGATGTTATCTTTCAGCAGCTGTGAAAAGCAGTAAGGTAAAAAAAAAAAAATAAATAAATAAAAAAAAATAAAAAAATAAAAAAAATAAAAAACAAAACAAAACAAAAAAAACCCAACCCAAACCAAACCAAAACCCATTAAAAAAAACCCCTCAGAAATACTACAAACAGAACCACCTGGAATTCAGCAGTTACATTTGTGGATCATTACTCAAAAGAACTGAGAGATTCAAACAGTATTTGTGCATCCAAACTCATATCACTGTTTTGAGAGCCAATGGGGGGAAGTGACCTAAGTGTCTCAATAAACAAACTATGGCATCTCAAATAGAAGAATAGTATTCAGCCCCAGCCCCCCCCCCCAAAATGAGGAAATTCTGACACATGCCACAACATAGTATTATACTATGAAATAAGCCACATGCGAAGGACAGTTACTTATATGAGATCCCCAGAACAGTCAAGTTTGTACATAAAAAAAGTTGAATGGTGGTTGCCTGGGCTGGGGGATTTACTTATTATTTTATGAATATAGGGCTTCAGTTTGGGAGGGAAAACATCTTTACAGTTGAAAATAGTTAATTTTGTAATTTTCATGTGATGTAATTGAATACATGAAGAAAATGAATAAGCTGGGCCTGGTGGTGTAGGAAGTTGAGGCAGGAGCATTGCAAGGTCAAAGACCACTTGGTTTACAGATTGAGTTCAAGGTTAGTTTGAACAACTTTGTGAGTGTTCCAAAATAAGAGTGAAATGAGGCGTTAGGGCCTGAGGAAACATCTCACTTGATAAAGTCCTAACCATGCAAGCCTGTGGACCTGTGTTCAAATCCCAGGTTCCTACACAATACACTGGGTGTGATGGCCTAGGCCTATGGTCCTAGTGCTGGGGAAACAGACACAGGAAAGCTGGTTCAATGAGAGACCCAGTATCTAAAAATAAAGAGGAGACACCACATGGCTTCCATATGCATGCTCACACACACACACACACACACACACACACACACACACACACACACACACGTTTGTGCACTCACACATGCACACATGTGAGCACATACTCACTCATGCATCCCACAACAAATGTGAGAGGAAAAGACTGGGGTTGCAGCTCAGGAATAAAGCCAGAGCCAGCCTGGCCTCTAACGACCCCTCAGCACCCAGTTCTGCAGCCCAGCTGTGAAAGCTGGGTCAGAGATCTCACTGACACTCCCAAACTGAGGCAGCCGTTTCCTAGCCACCTTGTTATCCGTGGCCACCTCTGGTCCATGCCACAAGGTCTCCAATGGTGCAGTCTCTTAAAGATGGCTTTAAAGGGGTCTTGTGATGGGGCCAGGCTCACTGGAAGAATCTTGTTTCCCTAAATCTAGGATGCCCTATATTTAACCTCACTAAGGAGTGATAGTTAATCAGTCCCAGATCCACGACTTTACAGAGTGTGCACACGGGGGGTGGGGGTGGGCGAGGGGTGAAGTTTGGGGATTTAGGAGTTGCCTGGTGGCTATTTAACTTGGATTTAGATTGTGGTTCAGCACACCGTGGGGCTGGTGAGCAGAAAACAATCCAGGCAGTGCTAGGAGCCTCTCCACGAAATCTTTCCCTGAAAATCTTCCTGGAGAATCCCCTGCATGCTGCCATGTTTTGGGGGCCAGAAGCTACCCCTCCACCCCGGGGTGGGGAAAAGCAGCAGAGCAGCCACTGTCTTTTGCAGCGTCCATCTTAGCGCCCTCTTCAGGAATCTCCAAGCATAGCATTATTTGCCAAGGAGATAGCGACAGGGTGCAGTTCCAGCACACAGCCAGCAGAGAGCAGAGTGAGATTCCAGATCCTCTCGCCCAGTTAGTTCCAGGGCACTGAACTGGCGGAGGAAGACAAGTTGGCATTATTGAAATCCACGTACTTTTGCAAGCCTCAGATGACCATTTAAGCTCAAGTGAATTAAAATTACATAACCCTGAAAATTCTGAGCTCAGGAGGATGAAATGGCTCAGTGCCACAAAAAGGCACTTGCCACCAATCCTAACGACCTGAGTTAGATTCTCGAGACACGGAAAGAGAGAATGGGCTCCTGCAAGCTGCAAGCTGTCTTCTGACTTTCACACTCATGTGCTCACATACAAATGAACAAACACATAAATGCATAAATAATTCTGAGCTCTGCCTAATGGTGCAGACCTATAACCCCAGCTGTTTGGGGGGCTGAGGCAAGAGGATCTAAAGTTCATATCCAGTTCAAGGGCAGCCTGGACAGCTCATCAAAATCTTGTCTCAAGAAGAAAAGTAAAGTGAGGCATCAGGCTGTAGCTCACTGGTAGAGTGCTCTCCCAACTCAAGACAGGCCCTGGGTCTGACTCTTAGTACCAGAAAACAAAAATGCTCTGTTCTTCATGAGTGCTTACTCCCTTACAAGTGCCCAGTAGGTGCTCACAGCTAAGGGGTGGACAGTGAAGACCTGGAACACTAACTTCTAGAAACTTCTGTGGGGAGATATCCAAGCTTATTGGGCATCTGGGAGACTGTGAGTTGGTGATACTGGAGAGGAATGCAGACTCTTGGGGGGAGTTAAATTTAAGTTAAACTGGAGATTACACACACACACACACACACACACACACACACACACACACATACACACACGCCTGTCTAAATGCACACACACACACACACACATATAAGTACAGCGTATCACAGGTTAATCTTGAACTCACTATGCAGCCAAGGCTGCTTTGGAACTCACAATCCCTCCTAGCTGCTCAAGGGCTGGGATCACAGACCTGAGCTGTCACAGCAGTCAGGGAGGTTCTTATCTGGTTGAAGTGTTGGAAGAATTGCTCTGGGTGCTGAGTGGATCTATGCTTCACAAGATAGCAGAAAAGAGAAAGGGCTTGGGGAGGCTGGCGGTGAGGGTCCACCCGGAGCAGGTGGTCATCAAGGCTGGACTGACCCACAGCTAGAGATGGTTTAGATGGTAAAATGGTCAGAAGCTGCCTGTGATTAGCAGAAGAGAGGGAGGGAGGGATGGAGGTGGCTGGGAAAGTGGCCTCTTCGACCTTTGCTGAGTACAACTGATTTGGAAGCAAACTTCACTGCAGACCAGAGGAAGAATCTTAGCTTTCCCTCTTATTCTGGAATCTTCTGGGAAAGAATGAAAGACATGCACAGTGAAGTCTTAATCCTTCAGCAGCTAATAGAATTGGCTTGGGGTGGGGCCTGGCCATCATATGATTATTTGAAGCTCCCCACATAATTGTAACAAGCGTTCAAGATTGAGAATCAATTTTTTTTTTAGACAGAGTTTCTCTGTGTCCTGGAATTTACTCTGTAGCTACATCTGACCTTAGACTCACAAGAGATCTGCCTGCCTCAGCCTCCCAAGTGCAGGGGTTTTAAAAGTGTGCGCTGCCACCATACCAGGTTGCTGGCCCGATCCTTAAATAGAGCATGTTGGGATGGACTATTATTGCTCTATGGCATTTAGATCCTTGGCTGAAGGTCTGGAAAACTGGATATAGGATGATCTACTGATTGGTTTTTGATGTCAGCTGAACTATATGTGTGTCTCTAGTACAGCAGCTGAACCTCTATCCGGAGTTTGATCACCGTTACCTGACAGGGAAACCAACCCTCACTGGGTAGCCCTGAGTCAAGTTTCCAAGCCACTCTTGCAAGGTGACATTCTCATGACTTCTGCCTTGTTTCCTAATCTCTACACTGGGGCAGCTGCAGCCAAAACCAGAACGAGAGAATTGAAAACTCAAGACTTCATGTAAGTTTCCAGGCTGTGGCAGATCCGGAGTGTGGGGGTGGGACCCTTTTGTGACAACAAACAGGTTGTTAATGACCTTGGCTTGTTCCCACGTGATGCTTTTAAGTGCACAGATTCTGTTCAGGGAGGATGGAGTGGGCAGTTTGGTTTGAGGCCGGAGCAGGACGTGAGTGAGGTTTTATAGATCCACATCTCTGGATGCTGTGAGCTCATCCTTGGGCCGGGGAGGTTGATGTGATGAAGCAGAAGGGTGAGCAAGGCCAGACCCCAGCAGTATGAGGGATGTCTTGTTGTCTGAGTTTGTTTGTGACTCAAAAGCATTGGCGTGTGGTAGAAGAGGGTTTGTGGCTTCTTCCTCTGAAATGTTCTCTCTCAATGCCACCTTTTCAATCATCTGTTCAAGGTCGGAGTAGAATAATTTGTTATGTAAACCGGGATGCACAGCACTTTCTGTTGGAACAGCAGGTGCACACGAGAGTTTGTTGGGTAGAAAGAGCTAGGTCGTAGTGGAAAGATGCTTGGGAAAAGATGCTAAAAGAAGGAGTGTGGCAGCTGGAAGAATGGCATAGCTGGTGAAGCTATTGCTCTGTAAGCAGGAGGGGCTGAGTTTGGATCCCAGCACCATGTCAAAAGCTGGGCATAGCTGTGTGTGCTCTTGTAACTCCAGTGCAGAGACAGGTAGAGCCTGGGAACTCTCTGGCCATCCTGCCTCACTGAAAATGTGAGCTACAGGTTCAGCAAGAGAGTCCATCTCAAGGCAATATGATGAAGAGTAATAGAGTAGGACACCTGATGCTCTCTTATAGCCTGAACTACATGGACACACACACACACACACACACACACACACCATATACAAACAGAGAAATAAAAACACAGTTAAGGTGAAGCACAACTGAGGAAAACATCTGATGTTGACCTCTTGACCTACACAAGCACATTCACACACATGCTTGTGCACCTTGTACACACGTATCCACAAAAGGAGGTATGTGAATGTAAGAAATCTAAAGAGAAGTACACACAAAGATGGAGGATTCTGCCCTGCCCTGGCTGCTCTCCCAAATCCTGATTCTGGTAGGACCCTGCCTCTCCTTTGCTGCAAAAAGCCTTCCCTCTTTCTCTGAGCTAAAATGAAGGCATTATAGGCCTGTATTCCCTGGGGCAAGGGCCAAGACCGAATCCATGTGCATGCCTTTCTGAGTTTCTAGAGACTGTGGATTCCTTGGCTTGTGGCCCCCCTCTCTGTATAGCCAGTGATAACTCTTCCCGATTGTATATCAGACTGAACCCAATTTCCTGCTTCCATCTTTCACATTTCTGGACTGCTGTAGGAGTGTATTATATCCTCCATCCAGGAGACCTGGGATAAACAGCTATGTTAGCCTGGCCTGTACATATGCTTTTAGCTATGTACAGATAGACTAGCATTCTGCTTAGTTAACCCATAGGAAGTTGAAACTATGGCAAGCTACATAGGAAGTTGAAACTCCTCCATCCAGGAGACCTGGGATAAACAGCTATGTTAGCCTGGCCTGTACATATGCTTTTAGCTATGTACAGATAGACTAGCATTCTGCTTAGCTAACCCATAGGAAGTTGAAACTATGGCAAGCTACAGACGTGTATTAGTATATCCAAACTATTAAATATCATAGCTCAGACTAGCTTCCTTTAAACATGACCCATCCAACACATTAACCTACAGTCAAGTAATGTTCTCTACCATAAAGCTTGCATAAAAGAGGGACTATCTTATGTAATCCACCGAACTCACCCTACCTCTTGAGAATGTGGGCATTGTGTTCTCTAAACTGCTTCCTGTAGTCTAGGGGCAATGGTATCTTTAGGAGACCCTGAGAAAATTGGGATAATGGTCATGTCTTGGAAAAGCTAGCTGTATCATTTTTTTTGTTTAGTCTCTGTGTAATGGGAATGTGTAGAGCTTCTTTAAGTTTTGGCTGGAATAGTCTGTGAGGTTGGACCATCTTAGCTAGCAGTTTTGACATTGTTCTAGATATAGAATTTTGAGGAAACTGTAACAGGTTTTTGAGAGGCTGGATTACCTGGGCTACATGTTTTCACTGATGTCTGATACTTTGTTTTCTAAAAACACATTAAATTTTAAAGGTAACATATATATCTGCATTAACACAAGTAAGGAATGTATCATCTAAAGATAATTTTTTGTTTTATGTTTTATGAACAAGTAAAAGGCATCTGTCATATTTATAAGTCCATTTGGACTGTATAATTAAACTAAAATATAAATTTTCATCTATGTTATATGAAACGATGACATGTAATAATAAATTATGAGGACTTTGTAGCCAAAAAGAGTTATCATGTCTCATCCAGTCTCAGAGCTGTTTCCATGTTGAAGGATCAGCATACACGTCACCTGTGCTATGGTCTTTCTTGATTTCCTTCCTCCCTTCAGGTCTTCCTCCCGTTCCTGTCAGGTCTAAGTTCGATTAACTTTAAATAAATCTATAGAAAGCATAACTTCGGGGCTGGAGAGATGGCTCAGTGGTTAAGAGCACCGTCTGCTCTTCCAGAGGACCCGGGTTCGATTCCCAGCACCCACATGGCAGCTAACAACTGTCTGTAGTTCCAGTTCCAGGCAAACACCAAGGCAAATAAATAAATAAATAAATAAAGTTTAAAAAAAAAAAGAACATTAAAAAAAAAAAAAAAAGAAAGCATAACTTCTCCTCCAATCTGACTTCCATTTTAAAGTTAAAATAGTCCTAAAATATACAGGCTGGTTTAATTTAGTATTTTTTTTCCACAATCCAATTATCTCTTACCAGCTGCCATTTTTTGTTCATTAGCATTTAAAAAATTCCAAGTCAACAAAGCACCGCACAGGAGCCACACTTTCTGTATAGTTTTCATAGTTACATGGCTTTATATGTATCTATCTGTCTATCTGTCTATCTATCTATCCTGTCTCTTTAAAGACATTACTTCATTATTTTTAAACTAGTTTTTTGTGACTATACTTATTATCTTTTTTTCTTCAGCACCTAAATGTATTAAAAAATATTGTATCTGTTTAGAGGTTTCCTTGGTCTGGACCTGACATTTTGTACATTTGTAGTCTTCTCTGATCACATGAGCCAAATCTTAACGGGCCACACTAGCCACAGCAAGGCTATAGCAGCTGGCTCTGCTCCCTTGGTTCCCTGAGAGCCTAGCCTCATGTAAATGGGTCCTGGTGGAAGCCTTGTTTACAGGCCCAGCTCTGGGAAGCTGCTGAGCTGGAGATGCAGCAGATGTTTTTATCTAGCATGCTGGCTGCTCAAGTGCTCTGTTGCATAGCAGTGCCTTTTAAAGGAGATGCCTTGAGCAGTGAGCCTACCTGGGAGACTGAAGTCACCTAAAAGCTTTCTCAGGTCTTATGTGGATTTACATGCCCCACATTGGGCATCATTTAAGTTGTACATTTTTGTCAGGATTGTCAGCCCACAAATAACAGCATGGAGACTTAGAACTCAAATTAACCTGCTTCTGTTAATCTGTGTTCTGCCATGTAGTTTTTACCTTTTCTTAGTACAGCATGTTTGACTTGCTCTGAATCTACTGGGGAAATTCAAATGCCTAGATTTCTTCTCTTCTTCTTCTCTCTCCCTGGAAGTCCCACCCATTCTCTCCTGCCTAGCTATTGGCCATTCAGATTTTTATTACACCAGTCACAGCAATATCGTCTTCACGCAGTTTACAAATACTCTCTAACACATTTTCCTTGTCTGTGGTTTTACAGATTGAAAGTAGAATTAGGTTCCTGAGTTCACATGCATTCCCTTTCCATATACTGCTCCCCCTGACCTCTACTCAGTGGCAATGATTTTGTATATAGACTATAATTTTCATAGAGTGAAATGTACAGGTCTTAAAGATCAAGTTAAATTTTGAAAACTATTTTATTTTTGTTTTCAGATGTGTGTGTGTGATTGTGCACGTATATGGCTTTGTGCATGTGTGAAGAATAGCCATGAAGGCCAGAAGAGGGCTCTAGGTCCCTTAGAGCTGGAGTTATGGGTAGCTATGAGTCACCTGATATGGGTACTGGGAACCAAACCCAGGCGTTTTGTGAGGACAGCAAGTTTTTAATAGCTGAGCCATCTATCCAACCTCCTCAAATTAGATAATTTTTTAATGAAGCAGAGCTGGGTTTATTAAAAGACATTTTTAATATTGATTTTAAACGAGCATTAGGAGAAGGAGAGAGATACTTAGGAAGGGGGCAAGAGATACCAGAGAACACAGGTGTGAGCTTCTCTACGAGACTTGCCCCCCCCCCCGAGATTATTTGATACATGTAGGTACTATGTACCTATTGCCTGTATTAAAATATACAAATTCATCAATCCAGGAAATTCTCCTGTGGACTTCCTCACTCAAACCCTCCCTGGTGCTCACCTCTGATTTCTATCTCTGTCTCTTGTTTTACATTAAAAAAATTGATGTATGTGAAATTGTACATCATTTATGCATCTTGCAGTTTTTCTGCTTTCTTTTCTGTGATGTTCCTCAAGTATCAGAGGGGATGATGCAGGCATCCTATAGGGCTGATCACTCAACCTCTCTTATCCTCAGACCTTTGACCAGTTACAAGTCTCTGCACTGACCATTGCCCACTGCTAAAAGAAGCTTCTCTGATCAATGCTGAGAGGAACAGTGGTCTGTGGTGTAAACATGAGTGTCCAGATTTTATGCTCAGTTAGCAAACCATCTTAGCAGAATCTGTCTCAGTAGTGATGCCCCAGAGATTCTCAAGAGGAAGAGTTGGCAGGCAGGTTGAGCTCTGGGTGCTAATAGGCTTTTGAGGTGATTGTGATATACATCGAGGGCTGAAACCCTGGCATGAAATCCATCCTCCACACACCTGAATGTTTAAATGCAAATTTGCATTAGAAACACCTGGGGTGGGAACCCCTGAGTGACAGCAAACTCCCAGTGGGTGTTGATGCTTCTGATCTGTGGACCTCATGATGTTGAGCAACACTGTTGAAAGAGAAACTGTCAATATGGATTTTAACATGAGGACTCATTTAATTAGCAAGGAACTCAGTGTGTACCTAGAAATCTGCCTTTGGGATCTATGCATCCACACACATATTTGCATGTGTATGTGGAAGTCCAGAGGAAAGGGTTTTTTGTTATCCTAGACCAACTGAGCTGGCTGGACTGCAAGCTCCAAGGACCCACCTGTCTCCACCTCTCCAGCATGGGGTTCCCAGGGCACATGACCATCCCTGGCTTTAAGAGGTAAGCATGTTCTGGGGGATCGATCTCAGATCCTCATGCTTGGGCAGCTAACACTTTCCTGAAACATCTCTCAGCTTTCCACATGCCGTGCTCTTCTTTAGGTTTCTTTGGTAGGGTACCTATGTTACTATACAGGGGTCTCATGGGGTCTGAAACAAGATCCCTGACCTTCAGGGGCTCAGAGACGGCTGGTTGGTGGAAATGGCCTGGATGGACAGAGAGGTGGGTAAGCTGTCAACCTATTTGGGACATAGTGATTTGGAAGATGCTTTTGAACCATCTCCCTCAAACTGCCCCAGGGCCACCTCATCCATAATTGGCGTAACTGATTTTCCTGCAGATGAGAAGAGGCTAGACAAGGTCCAGACAGCTCCACATCACACCCTGGCCCTCAGAGCACATATCTCTTCTCTCCCTTTATCGGATCAAAGTCTTCCATCAAGCTGTCTGGTTCGGTCTTATTCAATTAAATTTTTTAATCCAATTTAACCCATGCATTCATCTTCTTTGAAATCTGAGAGACGACAGCATCCGCTAGAAACTCAGAGCAAATGGCTGGCTGAATTAGCTTTCAGAGAGGGCTCAATGCGACTGTCTCTGCCCAGAGACCCACAGGCTCTTTGGAGGAAGCTGGATCCTGAAAAAGTTGGCTGAGTTGGGAAGAAGAAATAAAAAGGATTTATCATGCTTCTCTGGGGGTCTTTGAAGGGGTAAATGGCTGGGCACCTGAAAATACAGACTCTGGATACTGAGCATTGGGCCTGAAACTCCATGCCTCAGTTTCCCCATCTGGAAGACAAGAATGGTAACAACAGTATTTCTTCCCCTCCCAGGGTTATAGAGAGGATAAAATTCACTCATTTTTTTGGTGAAACACACAGAGTGCTGCCTGACACATGCTGAGGGGCAGAGGTCGGGATTAGCAGGCCCTTTAATGCTGCTTGGCTGACTCAGTCCATGTACACAGCACCCGGGAACCACGCCAAACTTACCTAGCTCAATGGGAATCAAAGCAAGGGATCTGGCCTATGCAATCCATCCCATCCCACAGCAAAGCAAATGCAGCCAGCCCCACCAGGTAATGGCCTCAGTTTTTGAAATTTTGGTCCTGGATAAAGAAAGCAAAAGAAGGAATTACAGTAAAACTCAGAACCAGCCTCACTTTATAGGTAACAGAAGAGTACTGGCAAGGTGAACTCAGAACCATCTGAGTTTTTCTTTGAATACTGAGTTTTCATCTTTTCTGTTTCTCAGAGTTTACTGGATTCTATTTGGTCTGTGTCCACCCTAGTCATGTGTGACATAACCATATAGAGAAGCATGACAATGAGGCTGAGATCTTGGGAGCTGGGCCTCTTGAGTTCACTTGTCCTCAGGCACCATAGGCATTTGTACTTCGAATGTCTAGTTGAGTATCTTCAGGAGCCGATGATTGTAATAATCAGATACATTAGTACTCGTCCATACCATGCAGGATTGTTTCAGGCCTAAAGGCTCATTTTATGTGAAAAGCTGAGGGTGTCTGATAAAGGTTGGTTAAGTCTTAGTGACCAGGGCCAAACCCTAGGTGACCTGTGTGGTGTTTGGCACATTTGGACTTGTCCAGACTCTTTCTACAGTGGTGAAGGGAACTGTAAATCCTCTAGGCACATCCTCACCTCAGCTGCCCGTTAATTCTGGCTCCTTAGGGTCACTTAGGGAAGTGCAGGTGGGGAAGACACTCACAACCCTTCCGTTTATGGAGTGCCTACTGTGTAGGTATTGTGCCAACTGCATACACCCATTTATTTTGATACTGTGTGTTAAGAACTCTCCCAATATCACTCCCATGAGGCCCAAATAAAAAGCTACCTGCACCTTGAGGATTTTTTTCTCCAACAGGATCAGGGGATTTCTTTTTCCCAGCAGGGTTACATGTATCCAAGATTGGCTTCGAATTTGCTATGTAACCAAGAATAGCATTGAACTTATGACCTTTCTGGCTCTTCCTCTTGATTTCTGGGATTACAGGCATGTGCCATAGCCTAACTTATTCACTACTGTGGATCACTGCTGGCTTTGTGCATGCTAGGCAAGCATTCTACCAATGGAACCACATCTCCAGCCCAGCGTTGGGATGTATAATATGAATCAAGGTTCATCCACCATGGGAAGTGGAGGACAGGCTGAGTAATTTTGAAGGGCATGTTGTGACTGCAGTGGAGCCTGAGGTGGAGAGTCCAGTTCAGAAGCTTATGGGAATATTGGATTCCACTCTCACTAAACCCTGAGGGAAAGCTGCAGACACAGATCCAACCCCCAGCACCAGAAGTGAGGCTTGAGGGGAAGGATCTGACCAACTGTGCGCATGCCCAGGAGGGGGCAGTGTCATCTGTACCAGATATGTGGCTTCAGATGTCGTGTGCCTGAATACCCAAGGCAGCATGAGCAGGAAGAACTTAGATGGTTCTTTGTCTGAGACCTTTATGTGACCATCTCCTGGTCCTTAAGAAGAAATTCTTTGTGAATAATTTGCTGAGTTTAAGTTTCTCTGCTGTAGGGAGAAGGGGGAAGGGCAGAGAGCCAAACTAAGCCAAATGGGGCTCAAATCTGGCTTAGTTTTTAGAAGTTACTTGGCTGCTACTGCCTCAGTTTCTCCAGTTATAAATAGGGAACAATAGTCTTTCTGTTTCTCTCTGTGTTTCTGTGTCTGTCTGTCTGTCTCTCACACACCCCTTATCTTGCTGCCTCCCATCCCTGAGCTTGAAGTTTGGCCCCCCCACCCTCCCACCTCAGCCTCACCCCGAGTTTGCTGTTCTCCATTCTAAACTAGTAGTTCCACTTAGGCCATGGAGTGAGATAGCCTTCATGGTCTGGACTCTTTTTCAAACGCTGATACCTTGTCTGTTGTTTGTTTTTGTTTTGAAACTATCCCTCTGTAGCCCAGGCTGGCCTTGAACTCACAGAGATTGGCCTGCCTCTGCTTCCTGTGCTGGGATTAAAGGCTCATGCTACCAATCCCAGCTCTTATCTGTCACAAGAAGAAGTAGCAATACCATTTGTGTCAGGCGAACACAACACCCTTGGCCATGGCAAGCCTTCTTGTTGGTTTTGTTTTTCTTACCCCTTCTGAACTCCCACTTTCTTGAAGCTAGTGCCCTGACTCTAGACAGAAGGGGCAAGTATGGAAGGGGTGAGTCTGGGAAGCCACCCCAAATTCCTTCTCCTTTATTCTGCTGGCTAGTGCATAGCCCCAGGAAACAGGGTGAACGCCATAGACAACAGGTAAGAGACTGTGGCTGGAATTGGGTAGATAGAGTTCAGTGACTCTGCTAAGCATCCTATAAAACAGCACGTACAGTAAAGGCAGACCCAGGCCCAAGTGTCAGGGATGCCACCAGTGAGGCACCCAGTTCTTCAGGCTCATTTTAAGGTCATGTGACTCTAAATGAATGATGTGTGCCAGCCACCACTGGAGGAGGTTTTCTTTTATAAACTCCCTGAATTCTCACAATAACCCTGGAAGTTGGTCATAAAAGCACCTCCGTTGATAGATAGCCAAGGAAATGTGACGCAGAAAGATGAAATAACGTGTCCAAAGTCACACAGCTAGAAAGTGCGAGAGTGTAGATCTGAACTTGGTAGTCAGTCTGCTCCAGAATACAAATCATTCATCTTTAGGTCTCTGAGAAGGAGAGGATGAGCTTCAGGAATAGACATTTACCATTTTGTCTGCCCAGCACCCCTCCTTTCTTTTGGGGACACTCCGCCTCACCCTGTCCAGATGCTGTCACCTTCCTTTGTTAGGCAGCTCTTCCACTTCTGCTTTCATTTTGAGGTATCAGCAGGGATCCTCAGTTCAGGTCTCTTCCTCCTCTCCATAGCTGTTTGGCCTGAGAAGGAGGATATATCTCCTAGCTGGGCCAATCAGAATCCTTCCCTGGGATTCTTTCTGAACTGAATAAGGGATAGCACAGAAGCTCTGTTCTGGGGTAGAGGTATAGAGTTCACGCCAAGGACAGCAGGTACGAATAAGGAGGAGGAGGGAGGGAGAATTTACATGCAGGATCCTACCACCCACAGATACTACTCTGTCTTTCTGGGAGGGGTGAGGCGTTTTTCATGTGTGTCCCCTTCTGATATGCTGGCTTCACCTTCCTTCAGTCTGCTTTCATGAACTTCTCTGTATTTTCTGTGTTGTGTCCTTGGTGTGAATTTAATTTTAGCTATCCTACCCAGGACTTGACTTCCTTCTGGACATGAGTGCAGTGTCTTTCAAAAATCTGGAAAATTTTTGCTTTCTGAAAACATCTCCTCAACTCTTTCTATTTGTTCTTGTCTTTGAAATCTTTTTAGATTTTGGAGTATCTCATTTCTATTTACTTATCTATTATCTATCTAATCTATATCTATATCTTTCTATCATTTATGTATGTATATATTTATCATCTATGTATGTATCTATTATCTGTCTTATCTCTCATGTATGTATGCCTCTATCTATATATGTATGTATCTATTATCTATCTGTCATGTAATTATATGTGTATCTATCATCTACTAGTCTATCACCGCACAAATGTGGTGTGTGTGTATGTTTGATATGTTGCATATGTGCATGTATGTCCTTGAGCATGTTATTATTTAGCGGAGGACCTTGGGTGTCCCCCTGTGTCATTCCCTCTCTTATCTTCTTGAGACGGATCTCTCCCTGAACCTGGAGCTTGACTGGCGACCAGAGAGCCCCAGAGTCTCCTGCTCATGTTTCCACAGTGCTTACAGGCAGAAGCATGACAACACAAAGGCTTTGCCATGGGTGCTGGGCATTTGAACTCAGGTCTCATGCTTTGCTGAGCCATTTATCCAGATCTACATTTCTATCTCTGTATCTCTCCAAGAAGAAGGCTCCCAAATTAAGGAACAAATGCAGACACTCTTCACCTGCTTCATTTCCTTCTCTCAAGGAGTCAATACCTTCTCAGTGTTGACCACACTTTCTGTCTTTGCAGCTATGGGTTTCTGTCCTGCAGGATGCATACTTTGTGTTTGTTGTTCCAGTGGATGTTGGTGGAGTATGTGACACAGCAGATCCTTAGGTCATGGACTCCTGGGGTCTGACGTGATGGGGTCTCTCGAGCTCCTTGGTTGGAGGGAGCATTCTGCAATGCTGCTGAGCACTCACATCTCTTTGTCAAAAGCTTTTTGTCTATTTTTGTTGTTGTTTTTGAGACAGGGTCTTACTCTGTACTCAGTATGTAACCTGAGCAGGTCTCAAACCCACAGTAATTCTCCTGTGTCATCCTCCTGAGTGCTGGGACTATAGGCATAAGCCACTGTGCCTTGCTGCCATATATTTACAGACAGATATATCCTGTCCTTACAACCAACCTCCTTCCTTCCTTCTTCCTTCCTTCCTCCCTCCCTCCATCCCTCCCTCCTTCCCTCCTTTTGTTGTTATGTGTTGTGTGTATGTAATGGTGTGCTGCGTGTGTGATCTTTCAGATGAGTGTGCCTGTGTGTCTATGTTACATGACATCTTTTATTGCTCTATTTTTTTCCTGAGATTGAGCCTTTCATTGAACTCTTCGATTTGCCTTGTCAGTGACCTTCTAGGATCTGCGTGTCTTTGTCTCCCAGTGCTGGAGATGAAGATGTATGCAGCCATAACTGACTTTCTATGTGGATTCTGAGGGTTCAAACTCAGGTCCTCAGACTTGCAGAGCAAGTGATCTAACTCCCCAGCTCCTCCAGGCTTCTTCTCTTCACTTTGCTTCCTACCATAGTGCCTGGGGACACACAGGAGAGGTTAGCTACCCATGTCTTGTCCTAGTCTTGCATAGGGAATACAACATTGTGGCAGATTCAGCCCCGATAGATTCTAAGGGTCTACTTTATCTTGGTGAGGCCTGCAAAGTTTATCTATAACAACACAGTCTGCAAAGTTTCTATAGTACTCAGCAACCTTGAGCTCATTGGCAGGACTCATGAAGAGCTTGTCTGGAGACTTCAGTGGGATTTGAGGGCTCAGGAGTTAACAGAGGGGCGCAGATAGAAACATGTGTAGGCTTGAGTCCTGAGGGACAGTGTGCCTTACTGTTGCAGAGTGAGTTGCGTCCCCTTTCCATGTTGTATCAGTCATTTGTACACTCTACACATTGTGCTTACAGCAGTGAACTAGGAGAGAAACAGACTGGGAAAATGGATCAAAGGAGGTGAGTTAGGGATGAACAAAGCTAAGGAGGAGTAAGGATGGAGGTGTGCAGAAAGCCTCTTTCCATACGGGAGAAGGTCTTGAACAGAAGACATATATCACCTTGTTGTATTCTCTGAATGGTGGTCCAAGGACTAGCTTAGAGAGTTAAGTGGCTTGGCTGATATCACACAGCTAAAACAGGCAGAGGGGAGATTCGAACCTCAGAAGTTCACTATGGGATCTTGGTTCATTCCTCTATAAAGTATGGGTCAGACTGCACAGTTCCCCCTCACAAAAGACTTATTCCCACCAAGCGTGATGCACAGGTACTCGCTCACCTTGAGATCTGGTGAGCTCGGCACTGCATACAGCTCTGAGCAGAGGAGAAACGGGAAGCAGAAGGACCATTTGTGCTGATAAATTGATTTTTTTATGCCCTTGTGCTGCTGGGCTACAAGAAATGAGCCAGGTCCACTGCTGCCTGGGGAGTCTCTGGGGAGATTTTTGGAAGCCCCCGTTGCCAAGGCAACGCAGGCAACCTCTGGAAGCATGCTGTCCTGTATACACTCTGGTCTGCCCAGTCCCAGCTGGTTGTCTGGAGCAACCATTCTTGTCATCCTTTCTGGCACAAGAAGAGGTGGAGAGAAGCTGGAGAATGCAGGGCTTCCCAGAGCTGGGCGATTCATCCTGCACACGCTCACTCTGTCTCACCAGGGTAGTGGTGGGGTCTTTGCACCATGAAGCTTGCAAGGTCTGGCCTCCTCCTGCCCTTTCCTCATTGTCACGAACTCCACCCCTAGCCCAAGGCCTTGGCACTTGCTGTGCCCCGCCCCCCCCCATTTGCTAGGCTTAGTCTCAGTTACCAGCTGAGTATTTTCCAGCTTTACTTCTGTGTTTGCAGAAATGCGACACTCTCTCTTTTCTTTTAAATGAACACTGTCTTTAAAATATAATCTTAGTTTCTGAGATGAAACACAGATTCTAGTTGGTGTTTAATGAAAACACAGAGCCGGATATTGGGGGAAAAGCTGGAATATCAGAGAGAGGAAATAGACCACAGTAAATTCTCACCTAGCCAACTTCTCAGGGTAAAAGCTATCTTCAATAGTCCTCAGCCTGGCTGGTTGCTCCTACAGAATGCTTGAATGTCTGCCTACACCTGCCTTAAATATCTTCTTCACCCAGCTGTTTCACTTCCAGGTTCAACTCTGCATCATAATCCTAGAGCTAGGATTAAAGGTGTGAGCTACTACTGTTTGGTAGTTAGCCTTGAACTCACAGAAACACAGGAAGATCTGTGTCTCTGGAGTTATGGGATTAAAGGCGTAGGTCACCACTCAGTCTTTCCTGTAGTGGGATTAAAGGCCTGAGGGTATATGCAACTTTCTGGGTCTGTTTTACCCCATTCAGTGTGATCTTTTTTAGTCTCATCCATTCACCCCACTAGACCCTGGAGAAGATGCGGACATGCTACATTCTTACCAAGGGCTTCACTAATCACTGCTAGACATCCAGAACTGGCTCAGTGGTTGACACTTACCCAGCATGCACAGGGACTGGCTCACTTACCTAGCATGCACAGAGTCCTTAGCTCCATCAATGGCCCTGTAAGAAATAAATTACATCTCCATGTTCTTTGTTTGTGAATGTTAGTCTGAATTGTCAACTTGACCTAATCTAATCTAGAGTCACCTGGAAAGGACTTGTCTAGGGCAGGTTGGACTGAGGTCATGTTTGTGAGGGATTTCTTTAGCTGGGCTGAGTTGGGAAGACCCACCCTGAAAGTGGTCCTACCATTTCATGGGCTGTGTTCTGGAGTGAATGTAAAGGAGAGAGGGAGCCTCGAGCACTAATACAATGCATTGACTCACTGTTCTCTGCTCTTGACTGTGGATATGGTGTCTAGCAGCTTCAGCTTTCCATTGCCTCAGTTTTCCTGCAGTGATGTGGAGCAGCACAGAACTGTGAGCCCCCAAACCTTTTCCAACTTAGGTTGCTTTTCCAGAGTGTTTCATCACAGCAGTAAGAAAAAAAAGAAGACTTCATCCTTTGTGTTTCTCCCTGTGTTTGCTATATATAATGTACATTGTTTTGTTGTTGTTTTTGTTTAAGACAGGGTTTCTTTGTATGGCTCTGGCTGTCCCTGGAACTCACTCTGTGAACCAGGCAGGTCTTGAACTCACATATATTCACCTGCCTCTGCCTTCAAAGTCTTGGGATTAAAGGCATGAGCCACACCATGCCTGGCTTCTAATGTACAATGTATTTGACTATTTTTCTTGCTCATTGTCTTGTTACTGTGGCAGCCTCCCAGTGGTCTCCAACTCTTGATACTTTTGTCCTTTTGAAATCCCTTCTCACTGAGTACCTAATTTGCTTATAACCAAAAGTACCTGACCATGTGGCTAGGATGTCACTCTGATATTAGATTATGACTTCCTCTTCTAGTGACTTCCCAGAGGGCATGTTATGAGGAAGCAATTAACCACATGGAAGGATTCCTCATAAGAAGGAGTTGGGAGAAACTCTTGGTCAACATCCAGGTCAGAACTGAAGCTTAGCCTAATAATCCCCGAGGAGCTGAATCCCATCAATCAACGGCCATGTGAGGTAGGAAGCAAGACTATTTTTTTTTGAGATTTATTTATTATGTGTACAAGCATATTCTTTCTTAGTTAAGCCTTCAGATAGGATTCCAGCTTCATGTACCATCTCAACTGTGGCTCTTGTAACAAATTCTTACGCAGAGAAACCAGTCGTATTGTGACCAGTTATTCTCTGAGTAGCACTTAACCTCATGGACCATTGAGTGGATAAAGACATCCGAAAGGAAGAGGGCTTTTCATAGGCGGCTCTCAAATGGGACACATATTCTGGAATTTGGAGTCAGGCAGACTTGAATTTGAAGCAAACATTCTTCATTTCTCAGGTGTGTGGTGCACTGAAGCACTGTGGCATCTTTGTGCTTTGCTTTTTCCCATATGAGGATGAGAGTATCTGATTCACAGTTGTGATGTGAGAGATGATGCAATGACAGTTTGTCCCCAACTTATCTGAGATCACTTGGCTCTGCATTAAAATGCAGCTTCTCAGCATCTTCTCAGTGTCAATAAAGCCAGGACAGAGGCCAGGAGTCAGTAGATTTGGTAAGCAAATTTGGAAAAAGCCAAGCTACTAAGATTTCTATATATTATCATCTCCTTAATGTTACTGTGTGACATGCAGCTTTATTATATTTATTATGGTTTATATTGTACAGAATGTGGTTTGGGTGAGTATCCACAGTCACACAGGAAAAGGTGCCCTCACCATGCTTTCCTTTTGCATTCCTAACTCTTCCTTCTCTTCCGCCTATGGAGGCTGACAGGGAGAGCTGTTTTTCATTAACACATCACCTGCATCCCATGTATACATCATCTTCTTTCTATAGTATACCATCTGATTTTGATTCACAAGACCTTCTGTCTCCACACACACACCATCTGCCTCCATGCACACACCATCTGCCTTCATGCACACACCATCTGTCTCCATGCACATACCATCTGTCTCCATGCACACACCATCTGCCTCCATGCACACACCATCTGTCTCCATGAATATACCATCTGCCTTCATGCACACACCATCTGTCTCCATGCACACACCATCTGCCTCCATGCACATACCATCTGCCTCCATACACATGTCATCTACTTCTATGCACACATAATTTTTCATGTGTGTGACATCCAACTTTAATGCACAGGCTATATATTTTCCATAAACACACTAGATACTTTCTATGTGCACACTTTTTTCTATGCACACACCAGCTGTGCTAATTCCATCTGCTTTCTGAACACTTGCCATCTGTTTGCCGTGCACACCACAAACAATGCATCCAGGCACACAAACATCTGCTTCACATGCACATACAATCCATGCAATTTTTCCTTGTTTTTCTCCCATCTAAGCAAACTTCACCTGCTTTCTTTGCATATACCATTTGCATTCCACCTACATACTACTTCCTCTCTATGAACATTCAATCTGCTTTCCACGTGCATGCCATATCATTTCCACGCATTATCTATTTGCCTCTGATGCACAGACCATCTACCTTTCATGTACACACCATCTGCTTTCATGTAAGTGTCACCTGCTTTTCATTTTTCCATGTACACTGCATTCCGTTTTCCAAGAATAACCATTTACTTTTCATGCACCTGTCCATGAATACCACATCTTTTATCTACGTGCATGCTATCTATTCACACTTACCTGCTTTTCATGTGCACAGCATCTTTTTTTCTGTGCACACACTGCTCATGTAAACTCTATCTGCTTTTCATGCACATACCATATACTTCTCATGCTCACATCATCAGCTTTCCAAGCACATGCCATTTATGCAAACTCCTCTGCTTCTATGCACACAGCATTCGCTTTTCATATACATGCCACCTGCTTCACATACACACACACACACACACACACACACACACACACACACACACACACACCCCATCTGCTTTTCAGGAACACAGAATCCACTTTCCAAGCACATGCCATCCATGCAAGCTCACTTGCTTCCATGTACACACCACCCACTTTTCATATACATGCCATCTGCTTTCCATGCACATGCCATCCATGCTCATACCATCCACTTTCTATGCACACAGCATCTCTGGACTCATGCCATCTGTGCAACACACAATCCATCAGCACAGGTCGAGTATTGCTGAAAGGTTCACTCTCGAAGCAAAGTGCTTTTTCTGCTAACCTCATTATTTCTTCCAATAGAGCCAGGAAAGGCCATCATCTTTAAAACCTGCTCAGGCCCAGCCAGAAATGTTTTTCAGCACTGTTTGCTTTCAGAGAGCAAAAACACAACCATTGCCTTCTAGGTTAGCTCAGGGCCAAACTAGAGGAAATAAAATAAAAAAATGTCTCCAAGCTATTGAGATCAAAAGGGACTTGAGATAGAGACTGGTCACATGGAATGGGGGGAGGGTCTGAGGAAGCTAACTGTTTGTTCACAGTCTCTGGCCAGCTCAGGGGGCTGCTTCTAGACCAAGCTGGGAGGAGAGGGAGAGAGGAAGAGAGAGAGGGAGGGAGAGAAGGAGGGAGAGAGGGAGGGGGGCTGCCGGATCTCAGTGCTTGTGAAGTCATGGCAGGCTTGTCTAGTGTGGGCTGGGGCCTCCCAACTGTTGCTGGGGAAACTCTCAAGTCTGATGATGTCCTAGCTTGACTTCTTATTTCTCAGTTTCTTGTCAAGTGTGTTCAGGGTAACTGATTCAGGATCCTGGGAAACAGGTCAAAGAAGTGGCACCCCTGTGAGCCTGGGTCAGGGGAGGGCATCCACAACCTTTTCCCCTAAAATGTCCTAGTACAAGGATCTGCAAACAATAACATTTCCCTCTGGTCAAATAAAGCCTACCAGTTGTATTCATTAGTAAAATTTTATTGGCACATAGCTATACTCAGATGCTTATATACTATCCATGACTGTAGATATAGCCATGCATGTTTGAATAGTCACAGTAGCAATCTTGTGGCATTCAAAAATCTCTTCATTTACAGAACAAGTTTTGTTTTTAAAAATATATATACTTATTTATGTGTATGAATGTTTTGCCTGCATGTATGTGTGTGTGTGTGTATCTTGCATGAATGTGTGGTGCCTATGGAGGTTAGAAGATGGCATTAGATCCCCAGGAACTGGAGTTACAGATGGTTTCGAGCCACCATATAGGTGCTGGTAATTGAACCCAGGTCCTCTGCGGGAGCAGGCTGTGCTCTAACCACTGAGCCATTGCTCTACTCACAAAAGTGTCTCAGTCCTTACTCTTGAAGAAGGACAAAGAAGACTCAACAGGAGCAGCCACTGCAGGGCTGCCAGATATTTTTCCAAGTCATCTAGGGAAAAGAGGAAGTGAATCAGATGGTGGTGCCTGGGTAAATCTTTCTCTTGCTGACTTTGGCTGTAGTGAGTGATTGATTGGAAGGGTTGAGTCCTCCAGCCAGACAAGATTCCTGTGAAGAGAAACTGAGGACCTTCACATCAACTGACCCCATCATCTCCCAGAAGGACACTCTGGCATTCTATTCACACCTCATCCGCTAATTGCCTATTTAAGGCCCTATTCTGTAAAGATAATTTGGACTGGGATCATTCTGCTAATGAAATCTTCTCTAAAACAGAACCAAAATTTACCTAGGGGCTATAGCTCAGTGGTAAAGTACTTGCCTAGCAAGGCCCTATGTTTAATTCCCAGCACCACAAAACAAACAGTAGAAAGCCCAAAATCTCTATAGATCACGAGGAGAAAAATAAATTTATAATATCAGAAAATAGTCATTATTTATTTATTTGGAAACAGAGTCTCATGTTAGTAAGGCTCACCTCATGTTCCCTATATAGCCGAGGGTGACTTGGCACTTCCCTGAGTGCTGGCATTATAGGTGTTTTACCATGCCCAGCTTATGCTGTGCTGGAGACGAAACCCAGGGTTTCATGCATAGCAGGTAAGAGCTTTACCAACTGAGCTACATCCTCAGTCCTATAGACTTTGTATGACATTTGATAACTTGATGTACTTTTGGTTCTACTAATAGCTCTGCACCTCAAATTATGACAGACAAGGGGCACTTCAAGGCCCTTGAAACCCACTAATATTAAAAACTAAAATTTGGGACCAGAACAATTTCAGACATCTCATCTAAATTGTATCTCATTCGGAGAGATCTGTTCGTGTTCAACAGAAGATTCAAAATGGCGTCAATCAAAGAGAAACAGAGAAGGTTGCATTGGTACTGATTCATTTTTGGGAACTCAGGGCCATGAGCCTATTGCTTGGTTGTGAGTCATGGAAATGCAAGTTGATTAGTTCTGTGGTATATTTGTTGGCAAATAGGATTCAAGTCAATCACATTGCAAGAAGGATTGTCAAGGTAGAATATGGAAAATGTGACTGGTGGCATCTTGCTTTGGCTCCTCCCCAAGTGTCCTTAGTTTACATATGATGGATGAGTTTATTTTATGGTACAAGAAGGATGGCAGCCATTGCCATATTTAACACGACTTTAACAAATCATGGTTATACCAGCCAAATGAAAGTCACCACCATCCCATTGCTTTCCCTTGCTTTAAAACAAAATGAAACCAAAACAAAATAAAACACCCTGATCTTATGGACCCAACTGGGCTCAGATACCTTTTCCAGAATCAATTAGTTGGGGGTTTGTGGCGAGCCGCTTCTGGCCTGCAGAATGACGAGTCACCACACGCACGATTCTTCTCGGATCACACTTTATTGGAGTATAGCTCAGTTGTGAAATGGTGGAAAGAAGACCCCGAGCCTGAGATTCAGTCTGTTTATATAGGGAAGCCTGGCACGTAATTGGTGCCCATCACAATGCCTCATTAACATATAGCTGGTGATTGGTTCAAAGTAATACTCATTAGCATATGGCCGGTGATTGGCCCAAAATAATGCCTCATTAACATATTTGAGGATCGCATTGGATAGGTCCTTTCTCGATGCCTAATTAGCATAAGCACATCGGATTGGTCACTACTCGATGCCTAATTAGCATAAGCACATCGGATTGGTCACTACTCGATGCCTAATTAGCATAAGTGGCAATAGAATGTTCCGGCAAGTTGTGCAAAGGTAAACCGCGCCCTACAGGGGTTGAGGTCAAAGAACTTGGCAGTGGGTCTTGCAATCTTGTAAAAGGGGCTGGGAGAGGACCAATTCCTGAAGGAATTGAAGTAAGGAGCTCAGGGGGAGACAGAATGGTAGATAATGTTGCAGTGATGCTCGGCCCTCCTTTTTCTGAGATGTATTTCCAGTGAGTTCTGCAGGATTGACTATATTGTGGTTCTGCTAGTTTCTACATCTCTACGACATAATACCTACAGAAACAACCTGCAAGAGGAAGTAGTTATTCTGGCTTTTCAGAGGGTTCAGTCCATGGTCTTGTGAACTCACATGTTTGTGCAGAGCATCTGGTGGCAGGAACATTTGACAGAAGAGGTCCTTGATATGATGCTTGAAGTATAGGAAGAGTCCACTTTTTCCTTTTTCTTTTTTATTTTGTCTGCGCTCTCTGCCCATGCTCACCGTCAGGGTGGATGGTCCTCACTCAGTTTATCATCTCTAAAGAACACAGCCTTAAGTATTTCCTATGTGGCTTTAAATCTAGTCAAGTTGACCATCAACTATCAGTGTAGAGAACCTCTGGTTAATTGTTGGAAATTTAATAATTCATGAAGGAGCTCTGGGGTGGTTTGAATGAGAATGGCCCCCATGGGCTCATATACTTGAATGCTTAGTCATTAGATAGTGGCACTGCTTGAGAGGGATTAGGAGGTGTGGCCTTGTTGGAGTGGATGTGGCCTTGTTGGAGTGGGTGTGGCCTTAATGGAGGAAGTATCACTAGGGGTGGCCTTGGAGGTTTTACACCTGGCCTAGGTCTCTCTCTCTCTCTCTCTCTCTCTCTCTCTCTCTCTCTCATCCATGGATCAGTAAGTAGCTCTCAGCTACCTCTCCAGCACCATGTCTGCTGGCATGCTGCTACTCTCCCTGCCATAATGATAATGGGCAAACCCTCTGAAACTGTAAGCTTTAGACCCCTCCCTGGGGATCTACCTGTGTCTAGAGGGAACAAAGACAGGGCTTGGCAGGATGAGCTCATGTTCCTTTCTTGGAGCCTGCAGAGTTTGGTGGCTAGCATTTGTGACACTTCTAACCTCCACCCAGGACAGGCCCCAAACTTGTTATTTAGCTAAAGTTTATCTTGAGTTCTTGATGTTTCTGACTTCACCTCACAGATGTTGAGATTACAGGTGCTCACCATCCAGCGGGTTCTGTATAGTGCTTGGTTTCAAATCTGGGGCATCACATATGCTAGACAAGGACTCTACTCACTGTCTAACACCCCCAGCCTCAGTTTCACCCTCTTGACTTTCTGCTGTCTCTTGTTCCCACACTTAACTCTTTGCTTTCCCTTCTTTCTCAGTAAGTGACCCTGAAAGGTTGAGCACAGGTCCATGTGATGGGCCTACCTAAAGGAGTTGAGGGGGTGAACTGAGGCCACTGATGACTATCTTATGAAAGCTGAGCACGGTGGCACAGGACTGGAAATGGCCACATAATTCAGTGACTTCAAGTGATTCCATGCTCCTTGGCCGCCTTCCCAAGGACATCGTGTTTTCCATCATGTCAGCTGGAGAGGGTACTAAGTAACAGAAGCTATTGCTTGGCAGAGCCGTGGAAAGTTTTGGTTCCAGTGGGAGCTGGAGAAGCCCTAGTGGTTCCTGTGCTCTCTATGATGTCCGCTATCCAGGACCCATCCAAAAGATGCTGACTGAACACAGAGTGATATTGCTATTGTGGCTTTCAGTTATTCTGAGTTCCTAAATCATCTTGTCCCTTGACCCTTCAGTCTCTACTCATTCACATGACACTGGAAAAAAATTATTTTTGATGTCTAGATAGTGCCCTAGAGGCATTGCATTAAACAAGACAGACAAGGTCTCTGCCTTCATGGAATTTATAGTCCTGGAGATAATAACCACAGAAGTGAATGAGTAAACGAGATGCTTTTAGCTAGTGGTAGGTGCTATAAAGACAACAAAGTAGGATAAGGGGTCAGGAATTGAATAAAGGCATGGCTTATACATAGATGGTCATATGGTATTTGGGTCAGAATGCACAGGAAGATGGATATGTATGAATCTGAGGAGCTTCCCTAATAGAAGGAAGAACAGAGAAAAATCCGTGAGATGGAAACTAACTATAAATAATCAGAGAACAGAAAGACAGACAATGTGGGGACTGGGTGAGTGGCACAGTTGATAAACTACTTGAGACATAAGTATGAGGACCTGAATTTGATCTTTAGGATCACTGTAAAAAGCTATATGTGAAGGTGTGTGTCTGTAATCCCAGTACTGGGGAGTTGGTGACAGGAAGATACATAGGGTTTGTTGGTTCCCTGGTTTAGCCTAATCAGAGAGTTATAGGTTCAGTGAGAGACTCTATATTAAAACCAATAAAGACAATGTGGCAAGAGGCGTGTAGTCAGGCCAGGTTATGTGGGCAGCTGTAAGAGTGCTCCATTTTTATCCTGTTTGCTAAAGAGAGCCGTTGAGGTTTTTAAGCATCCAATGTTAGTTTCTTTTTTTCTTTTTTAATAGATCACTGCCTGTTATTTGGAAAAGGAAGGGAACAGTGGAGACAGACAGATTAGAAGGTTATTGCAATAGCCCAAGCAAGAAATGACAGTGAACGGAACCATGTAGAGGAGACAGTATTCTTACAGCTGGTGTTGGTGGTTTGGATGAGAATGACCTCTATATGTTCAGAGGTTTGAATTCTTGGTCACCAGTTTATGAAACTGTTTGGGAAGGGTTAGGAGATGTGGCTTTGTTCAAGGAGGTATATCATAGGTTTTGAGGTTTCAAAACTTTGCACCGTGTTCAGTGTTCTCTCTGCCTCCTGCCTGTGGATCAAAAAGTGAACCCTCAGCTATTCCCACGGCCATGCCTTCGCTCTGTCAATGTGGACTCCAACCCTCTGAATCCGTACACTCAATTAAATGTTTTGGTTGCTTTGGTCATGATGTTTTGTCATAGCAATAGAAAGATAACAGAAAGTAAAAAGCAATAAAAAAGTAATAGAGAAGACAGCTGGTGTGTGGTAGGAGGCTGAGAGCTGCACTTGAACTTGAATCAACAGGGTAAAAGTGGACAGGCTATCACCAGCAGAGGAAGAGGCTCAAAGCTGGAGGCGGTGGGTGCCACACAGAGAACCACCAGCCCTGCTCAGCCCCAAATCCTTGAAGTCAGTAGATATATGGTACTCCTTCCCCCAAGGATCAGGGGTCTCCGAGAGGGGAGGGGGGGAATGGAAGATTCTAAGGGTCAGAAGTGGATGGCTTCAAAGAAACTGTTTCCTAGACACCGCAGGACAGTTGTACATATGACCTCAGAGTGGTTATAACAGTATGCATGAGACTGGGTAAGCTCAAACCAGACAAAATCCCAACCTGGGGGATAGGAAGAGATGGGCATGAAGTGTTATCCCTAGCTGGGGTTTTATCAGAATTGAGAGCTGCTGGGAGAGGGAGATTCAATTTTATTTAATGATGTGACCTGTGGTAGGCTGACCACACTCTGGAGCATACCTTTCTCCCAAGAGTAGTTGGACAACACACTGAACTGGGTGAGTTTAAAAGAACAAAGTAAAAGAAAATGCAGATTTGGATGGGAAGGGAGGTGAGGGTGAAGAGAGTGGATATGGGAAGAGTTGTGTATGTGTGTGATAAGTATGATCAAAACACATTGTCTGAAACTCTTAAAATTTAATAAAAATATTTTTAAAAAGCAGGGAGGGCTCACCAGTAAAGACTGACCCCCAAGGCTGGCTTCACTGTACCTGGCTTGAACTCTTTGTTGAGACAGACAGGTGCATCAGGGCAGAGTGGAGATGTGATGGGGCAGGTGTCAGGACCCCTCAGTCTGTCCTTTCCTTGGCTTCCCAAAGAACTACTCAGCAGAGCACCCAAGAGGTGCTAGACTTACCGTACCTGCTAGGAGCAGCCCTGAGCTTGTCTTTCTTGCCATGTTTCTTTTTCTCTGCATGGGGACTGGGAGCACTTGGCACTTTTCTCTTGTCATTGTCTTAGTCCGGACTGCCTCAGGATGCCATCCGTATACCTGCTAATACAGACACCAAGCTACAGTCCTGGTCCCTCGCTTTCCAAATTCTTTTCCTTTAGGCGAATCTCTCCCTTTCTTTCTTTTGATTTGCCCTGCTATAGAGTCAGATCTGAATATTTCCTCAAGTGGCCCATGTGTTAGAGTCTTAGTTCTTAGCACAGAGATATTGGAGGAGGTGAGGCCTTTAAAAAGTGGGGCCTAGAGGGACAGTTTCTGGTCACTGGGGACATACTGTTGAAGAGAGAATCTCTCTTTCTCTCTCTCTGTCTCTACCCCTTTCCTCCCCTGACCTCCCCTCCCCTCCTCTCTTCTCCTTTCGAATGGCCACAAGCACACCTGCCAAGTGGCGGAAGAATTTGGGGAATCTCAAATATTAAAAATCAAATATTAAAATGAGGAAAATCCTTTTATTTTGAAATGATACCAGTGGCACAGAGAACCACCTAATTAACCCTCAAGGTCTTCAAAAGGGCGAGGGTCACATTCAGAACCTGTACCCATGCCTCTCTGGATCTTTCTCTTCCCTTGTTGACTGAACTGATTTCTCATCCTCCCTGGTTATATGTGATGCATCTTACTGGTACTGGGCATCTTCAGAGACTGCCATTTATTCATTTGATGTGTGAGTTCCTGGCACTCAGAAAATTGCTCCCCACCATTGTAGAGATGCCAAAATGAGCAGGAACTTTGGGCACTATGATGCTAACTAAGGTATTGAGAGCAACTCCGAAGGCTCCACCGCCAGGCCTTCTGCAGGATGCAATTTTTCGTAATTTGAGAAACAGCCACAGAGCACTTACAAGGGGCAGACACTGAGCTGAAGCTGTCTGCCCTCTGCTCTCTCAGATCAGTCATGGGAAGCGAGGAAACAGGTTAAGCAGAATAGGTCAGTTGGCAAGATAATGTGTTAGTGTATATGTGTGTGATTTGTTGGTATGTAAATTGAATTCCTTATTCCTTTTCTGTATCAAAATGAAGGCCAGTTCTTGTATTTCCTAGCAATTAGAAGACTCTGCTTAAGAGTGGTGGTTCTTCTTGTCTAATGGAAAATGCTATAGACCATTGTAGGTCAAAGTCAGATAGAAGACAAGATCCTAGGGCCTTGGAAGACTGAGAGTCTGGAGGTCATTTGGCTGATTGGCACCCCTGCTTTGTTCAATAGCAGCAACATGCAGATATACAAATCATTTTGGATTTTGAACGTCATTATCTTAGTTGGGTTTCTATTGTTATGATAAAACAGCTTGGGGAAGAAAGTGCTTATTTGGCTTTTAGATTATAGCCAGTTTTCTGGGAAGCCAAGGCAGGAACTAGGGGTAAGAACCTGGAGGCAGGATCTGACATAGATGCCATGGAGGATGCTGCTGACTGGCTTGCTACCCTTGGCTTGCTCAGCCTTCTTTATAATAGAGCCAAGGACCACCTGCCCAGGGATGGTCACACCCACAGTAGTCTGGGCTTTTTCACAGTAATAATCACTAACGGAGAAAATGCTCTATAGACATGTTTATATGGCAGTCTTTGGGAGGCAGTTTATCAATTGAGATTTCCTCTTCCCAGATATGTCTAGGTTTGTGTTATGTAACAACAACAAGAAGCATACCCTTGAATCAAGGTACTAGCCTTGGCAGATGTTGAGTCAGAATGAGAAATTCACAAGTATTCAAGAGACTTACGTTATTCAGAGTTAACCCATTATATGACCTGCTTGCTGCCTGCTTGTGTCAATACAATTTTATTGCACCTCAGTCATGACTATAGATATGTGAATTTGTCTGTGTTTTCATTTACAATGCAAAGACAAAACTGAATAATTGCAACAGGGACTGTTTGGCCCTCAATGTGGGACATAGTCACTAGCCCTTACCAGAAAGGAAATCTTTGTTGAGTGGCTTAGATAACTTACATCCCAGCAGAGACTGTATGGACCTTGACCTGACAAGTGCTCTGAATATGTTGGAGTGACTAAGACCTCAGCAGTTTTGTGGGCTCCCCATGGGTAGAGGATGATGTTGGAGAGTGTCCTGATCCTAGCAGAGGTCTGTTTTCCCACCACTACTGTGACACGGTACTCAGAGTTGAAGTGAACTTGATTTAATTTGACTTAAATAATGTAATGAAAGGTTATCTGCCACACTGGAGAATTGCAACAACTTTAGCAAGATTTCTGTGTAGCCTTGGCTGTCCTGGAACTTGCTCTGTAGATTGGGTTGGCCTTGAACTCAGAGATTCACCTACCTCTGCTTCTTGAGTGCTAGGATTCAAGATGTGTGCCACCACTGCTGGCAGTGGATAACATTATGGTAGATGACTAATGCACCCCAGTGCTCTTGAGACTCCATCCTGTGACTTACTTTCCAGATCGAAGCACTCCACACACCTCTGGGCAGGTTGGTGCTTCAGGAGTGCTCAGAGAATAAAGGACAGGGCTTAGCTTTGGAGTCTCAAAACAAGAGTTTCCAAAGACTTGGCACCTGATAATGATTTTGAAAGCCAAGGTTTCCGCTATATATGAGCAATCTTTAATGGTTTCAAAAGCTTCAGTCCTCAAGAGCTGTGGTATAAAGTTTATGTTCCAATAAAAACATTGGAAAGGGTAGATGAGAAAAAGTAGTGTTATCTTTTAAAAAGTGATGCCATCCCCGCCAAGGAAGAAAGAAAAATGAAAAATAAGAAGAGCAGGTGCCATTAAGTATTCTATTGGCTGCTCATGGCTGTGTAGCAAACCACCTCCCAGTTAGATGCTTTCAGACAGTGGTACTAGGCTGGGGAGGTGGTTCAGAAAGTGAAGTGCTTGTTGAACAAACCTGGAGTCCTGAGTTTGGACACAGTGGCATGGATATCGATAGTCCTAGCATGTTCTCGAGGAGAAATGCAAGGCAGAGACTAGAAGGTTCCAAATCGACTAACACTGGGCTTGCAGTGGCCAAGAGACTCTGTCTTCAACAAGGTGGAGAGGTGAGGACTGACAAGAGAAGATTGTCGGGCTGGAGAGATGGCTCAGCGGTTAAGAGCATCCTCTGCTCTTCCAGAGGACCCGGGTTCGATTCCCAGCACCCACATGGCAGCTAACAACTGTCTGTAGTTCCAGTTCCAGGCAAACACTAAGGCAAATAAATAAAGTTTTTTTTTTTTTTAAAAAAAAGGAGAAGATTGTCCCCTGACCTTTACGTGCACAGTGCTATGTACATATGCACACATGCACACATACACATACATACACAAAGGCATGAGAGGTTCTTATCTATTTTGCCCTATATTCTGGCACTTGGACAGGGTATGGTATAAACATCTGTCTCTGCTCCAGAGGCATGAGCTAGGATGGTCTAAAAGAGTAAAGCTCAAGGTGGTTGAGGGGGTTCATCCATATAGCTGGCAGGCTGATTCTCATGATCGGCAGAAGGTTCAGTTGATGCTATGGTCATGGGAAGGATTCTTCCCTGGGAGTGAGACTTCTCCATGGCTGTGTAGACTTTCACATAGAACCGTGGAGTATAGGAACTTCTTAGTGCTTCTTGGTTTATAGTCTTGGGTGAACACTTTCTCTCAGTTCCTCTGCAAAAGGCTCTACGTCCCCATGATGCTGACTTTGGGTGTAAGGGAGCATTGGGAGTTGCAGGAGATGTAAGCCAGTCTCCTACCACATTGGTCTGTAAGCTCAGACCACATTGACCACCTACTTCTAGGCAGGCTGACGAGCAGCTTCTATTTGAGGCTTGATAGATGAGGCACTGGCTCTCTCTACACATGGACCTTCACCTCCCACACTATTTCTCTCTGTCTCTGTTCTCTCTCTGTCTCTTTCTTCCTGTGTGTTTTGACATAGGATCTTTCTCTGGAGGCTCATGATCTTCTTGCTTCAGCCTCCCAAGTGCTGGGATGACAGTTTGTACATCACAATGATTTTCACAATTATGCCTTATATTGGGAGTTCCGTTCCCTTCCTCTTCTCTTTCTTCCTCCTCTTCTTTTGTTCTCTGTGGTACTGGGCATAAAACCCAGGACTTTGTGAATGCTAGACATGTATCACTGAGCCACACTCCCAGTGGCCTTTTTTATTTTTTGATAAATACTTTTCTTACAATATATTTTGTTAATATTTTTCCTTTCTTCCAGCTCTTCCCAGATACCTTCTCTTCTCTATACACCCAACTTCGTGTTCTTTCTCCCCTCCCACATCTAAAATACAAAAGAGAAGAAAAACAAGAGAGAAAGACCCTTTAAACCAAACTAACCAAAGAAGCATATCAAAATACAGAGTTCATTTTGTGTTGGCCACAGGGGCTTCCCTTGAGTATGGTTGATATATCCAGCGTCGCTCTGTTGGAAAAAATGGATTTTTCCTCTCCCAGCAGCTATCAGTTGCAAATAACTTCTTGGTTATGGTTGGATTTTGTGCCCATTTCTTTTTCTCTGTGCTGTTATTTTGTCGGACTTGAACTTGTGTAGGTCTTGTGCATGCTGTCAGGGTCTCTGTGAGTTCATATGTTATATCTGGAAAACACTGTTTCCTTAGAGCTATGCACTACCACCTCTGCCATTTACAACATTTCTGTCTCCTGTTTTGCTTAGATTCTTGGGGACTTGAGGGAGGGGTATGAAAAAGATATCCCATTTAGCGCTGAGTGCTCCAAGGTCTGTCACTAGACACATTGTCCAGTTGTGGGTCTGTGTTTTAATTACCATCTCCTGTAAGAAGAAGCTTCTCTGGTGAGAGTTGAACAATGCAGTGATCTACGGGTATAGCAAATGTCATTGAGAGTCATTTTATTGCTATATTCACATAGCAGAATTTCCCTAGGGTCCGTGACCTACCTGGTCTCAGGTTCTTAGCCTCATTAACAGAGACATGTATGGGCCCCATATCATGAAGTGGGCCTTAAATTTGAACAAAAGGTGGTTGGTCCAGCAGCCTTTTCTACACTATACTTGTGGTAGATCAACTTTCCTACAGGCAGAGGCAACTATGTCCCTTGTCCTGTATTTTCTTCTATATTCGAAACATATTTTAGTTTAAAAGTGTGTGTGTGTGTGTGTGTGTGTGTGTGTGTGTGTGTGTGTGCATGAGTGTAAGTGTTTGAGAAGGCCAGAAGAAGGCATCAGATCCTCTGGAGTTATAGGTGATAGTGAGCTGTACTAACTACACGGAGCTGGGAATTGAACTGGGGTCCTCTGAAGAGCAGTAAGTGCTCTTAATCATTGAGCAGTCAGTCTCTCCAGACACCTCCTTTGCTGAGTGTCATGCTGTTCCTCTGCTCTGAACCTGAACAGTTAGTTTTACTACATCCAGCTAGGAAGTGGGTTCCTGGCAAAGGATAAAACCCATTTTGATGACTCAGCAGTAGAGCAGAGCAGTGAAGCATCGTGACTTTGAAGATCTCCAGCCGCAGGGCCGGGCAGATGAGGCATTGTGAATTTGAAGATCCAATCACTTAAAGGCTACATGTTTCCACCTTTCTTTCTTTGAACCTTTGTTCTTGAAACCCAGAGATTGAAAAGCATTAAGAAGTCCCTGTGATGCTGCTAAGGAATAAGTAACTGAAGAGAAGAACAGATAAGGCACAGTACTTCTTAGCAGAGAGCAAAGACCAGAGAATTCTCTTGGGATTTCCAGTTTTCTTTTTTAAATTGTTTAATTTTTATTTCTTTATGTGCATTGGTGTTGGATCCCCTGGAACTGGAGTTACAGACAGTTGTGAGCTGCCATGTGGGTTCTGGGAATCGAACCCGGGTCCTCTGGAAGAGCAGAGGGTGCTCTTAACCACTGAGCCATCTCTCCATCCCCTTCCTCTGTTTTCTGCTGCTATCATCACCAAGTAACACAGCCTGAGTAGTTTATAATCGATAGAGGTTTATTTAACTTATGGTTCTGGAGGTTGAGAAGTTTTAGAACATGGCGTCTACATCTGGTGCATCCTAGTTTTGGAAGGGCTATTTATCATGATTCTGGCAAAGTAAATGTGACAGATATGGTCTCTTCTGTTTTGTAGGGTCATGTTAAAATTAACACTCATACAAGGACTCCCATTCTGACTTCATATAACCTTTTTCTTCCTCAAAGCCTTACCCACAACCACTTCAATATATGTGCACAGGTGAACTCTGGGAAAATGTATTCCCACTCTATCCATGTGACCACCAACCTCCCTGAAATAAGATGTCACAAGAAGAGGTCAAGTATGCAGAGTACCCAGCATAGCACAAGTGTGCTGAAGTCATTCAAACTGCCCAAGTTCATCCTCAGTGAACAGGATTAGGTTACTACAGTCGGAGAACCAGTGGAGACTCTGGTAAGGAAGAGAAATTCAGCTTTGAGAAAGTAAAATAGATTGTATATTTGCCAAACTTTTCAAACGGCAAACCTACTATGTAGAGCTATGCATCAGCTACAAAGGAGATACAGATTCAAAGAACTTGAGAGAGAAGTTGGGGGTGAGGTGGGGGCTTGTGCAGTGAGCCTTTAGAAGGTCCAGACAAGTGTAATTTCAGAATGCTTGCTTTCACTCTGTCTTCCTTCAGCCTTTGTAGAACTGAGGGGTGTTCTGAGGACAGATGTAGTTTAAACCTTCTCAAATGTGAGTCACAGTCACAAAATTGAACAGCTGAAAAATGATAGACATTTGAACATTGCTGTCCAATTTGGCCAACGATGCACCAGCTCCACAAGCATACTAGTACTTGGCTTCCTTTGCCAGGCTTCCCCTGGGGTGTCATTAGCTTCCTAAAAGGAACAGCTGCTCCAAAGCCTTTTGCCCCAGCAGCCGGGTGCCTTCTTTCATACCTGCCCAGCTCCCTGTGCCTTGGAGGCAATCAGCTCATCCTAGTTCAGAGGCACTACAGTGACTTCTCTTGGCAGCCAAAGGGCCCCAAACATCCTAGCTAAACATGGTATAGGGAGGATGCTCATCAGTCTTTTTTTCATTTTTTATTTTTTTGTCTTTCTTTTTATTATTATTATTATGAACAAAGAAGTCACACTTTCTATCCTTGTATATCATTATTCAAGGTCCCTTCACCCTCCCACCACATCAGGTCATTCTTTCTTCTCCACAACTCCCCATCCCCTCCCTGGGCAGGCAGTCCCATGGTCCCACTGTCCCAATAATGCTTAGTTCAGTCTCCACTCCTGGCAGATCCAGTTTTCTCCCCCCAATCTTAAGACTGTGTCAGGTGTTCCTCTAGGGGGAGTGGGATCCAAGGAGTCAGTCCAGGGTGTTTCTGAGGTCCTCAGTCTTAAAGATCACCTCAAATGTAGGGGCATTCTTAGTCAAGGCCACCTTCCCAGTACTAGACAAAAACCCAGAATGCTGAATGGATAGAATCCTGGAAGACTGAATTCTGCCCAGAGCTGATCCTGGGGTTTCTACATTAACCCCAGCTCATGGTTCCCTGTTCATGGAGCTATCCCATAATGCCTCCTTGCTGTGGAGGCAGAATATTCTGGAGTGGTGCACCTCAAATTTTAGTATGTGAAGGATACTTCGGGTCTTGTTAGTCTAATATAGCAAGTCTCAGTGTGACCCAGTCATTTTATGAAATTGTTTTTAACTTGGTGATGTATGCATGTATATTTACTATATATACACATTAGGATTTCTATTATTATTATTATTATTATTATTATTACTATTATTATTATTGTTTGGTGATGCTGGTGCTGAGTTTCAACTCAAAGCCTGTGCATACTAGCCAGTGCTCTATCCAAGAGCTACATCACAGGGTCTGTGATTTTGAGATGGGTTCATATAGTTCATACTGCCTTGAAACTCACCATTCCCTGCCTTTGACTCCCCAGTGCCACCCCTACCTCACTCTGTGGATTTGTGTTCCCCAGGTCAGTGGAGTCAGGTTATTCTGTAAGAGACTGATTTCATTTGGTGGGAGGTTTTAAGTTTTGTCTTTGTTGACATATGCAATGAGATTTGTTTTCTTTAAATAAACAGAATAACTATATCCCACTCAATACCCATCTTTTGCTTATTTAGAGTAAGGGTATGAGGCTCTGAGTATACAAGTGTGTGAAGCTGTGAGTACAGGGATGTATGAGGCTCCACTCTGGTTTTTTGCTAGAGACAGAGCCCAGGGCATTGACTGTGCAAGGCAGATACCTTTCTACTGAGTTCACCTTCAGTCCCCAGACTTTGCATTATAAACTCTCTCAGGAGATGCTGTCAGTGTTGGTTTTGAACCTCACTCTGCTTAGCCAGAGCCCAGGGCTTAAGAGCCTGGATCCTGGGTTCTGAGTTATTCTTAGATCTTGGGTTGTTTGTTAGATGGACAGTTAACTAGTAAATACTGAGTAACTTATGGTGCTGGCCTTAGTCTCCTGTTCTGTAAAATGGGGATAATGACTAAGGATGTCATTTTTATCTGATTGTGTGTGTGTGTGTGTGTATGTACAGAGGTCAGAGGAAGATGTCAGGTATTTCCTCTGTCACTCTGCCTTGCCCCCTTGTGGCAAAATTTTCACTGAATATGGAGTGGAGCTTGATGGTGTTTATTTTTTTCTTTCTGGCTAGGCTAGCCTGGCTGGCCAGCAGGTTCCCCTCTTTTCCCAGCCCTGGGCTTCTGGCATGCTGTGTAGCCATTCCCTTCTGGAGGAGGAAGGAAGTTCCTGAATCTCAGGAAGCAAACAAAACTAATTTGTCCTAGAACCACCCCCTCCCCCACAAACTCTTATAAGATGCACAGAACTCTTCTTCAGGTTACAGGAACAACAGCAAACAGTTGCCAGAAAGAGGGGACTTTACAACCTGGGAGCTACCTGGAAAAGACCTCCACCTATGGGGTTGAGTGGAAGTTCTGCAGACCCGGGGATTCAGCCTTTGTGACATTGCCCAAGGTTCAGTGAGGCAGCTGTTTGAGGTGACACATTCCTGTACTCAACCCCAGTAAACTCGTGGCTTCTCCAAGTTGGACAGGAGTAGAATTGTGACTTTTGTTATTGGTTCCTTGTCTGGGTCGAGCCGACATTCATTTTGGTCCACACAAATGTGGCCATTCCCAGCATTGACACAGGTCTGGGGATCTGAATCCAGATCCTTATGCTTGTTTAACCAGTATCTTACTGAGCCATCTCTCCAGCTGGATACCAACACACTGCTTAGGACAATGTCTGATATACATTAGGTCGAACCTCCCTATATTGCCATCTTTTCCAGGTTAGAACCAGTCAGATACCATCAATATCATGAGGTCCAACCTAACAGCAAGAGTTTAAGATGGCATTAATAATAAGCATTGAACAAATGTCTACCTTCATTTCCAAATCAGTTACTCATGCCCAGGATACAGGCTGTGTCTAGATGGCGTCCAGAAGAGAAATGCCACCATCTCTCTCCGTTCCCTCTACCCTGACACTAGTCAGTGGTCTCGGCTGCTATTTTGCCTAGTATCTCACAGCACACCCCTTTACTGGGTCTGCAAGGAAAGCCCTGGGCACTCAGAGGTGTTCCTTGAATTCTCCTTGAAGTCAGAGGTAATTTCTTCAGTTGTATCCACCTTGCCATGATTTTAATTGTGACTTGATTTTACAGGGCTCAGCATCCTTTGGGGGCCAGAAGGATCTTGCACCACCCCCCTTAGGATACTTCTTCCCTTTTATTTCATGCTTCTTCTGAAAAATTTTAGTCCCAGAGGATATTAACCTCCCACCTCTGACTTTCCATTTCTGCCTTGTAACCTGAACCCCCAATCAGCCTCCTGTGCCCCTGTTCTGTCTGTCTGATAAGATGAAAATAAGGGGTGACTGCAGCTTGTTACTGTCCCTGAGAACGGAGACAACCCCTCTAAGAGCTGAGGTGGCATAGCACCTGTATACATTCTTGCTGCATCCCACAGAGCCCCGTTTGTGGGGGAGAACATTCCTTGGCTTCTATGGGGCTCCTTCTTCTTTTACAGTGCTGGGGTTACAACCCAGGACTTGTGCATTATAGGTCAACAATTTACCATGAGATTTATCTCCATTAAATATTTTTGTTGGTATTGTTTTGTTTTAATTTAGGATTGTTTGAGAAAGGGTCTTGTTATATAGCTCAGGCTTATTTTAGGCTCAGAATCTGGCTCCAAATTACTGAAATCACAGGGGTATATCACCACACCCAACTTGTGGACAAGCATAAAAAAAGTGACTATGACCATTGTCTTTATCCCTAATCTCCAAGGTGCCAAGAGAGGAGCCAGACCCTCTCTGTTCTTCCATATGTCTGTGCATCTAAGTGCCAAGGCACTTCTTTGGCTCTTTCTGCTATGTATGAAAGGTATAACAGCCCACTTTTACTGAGGATTATTTTAGGCTTTATGATTTACAGTTATTTGCTCCCTGGTAAAAGGATAGTATATGCCTTCTCATTACTATGTCATCAAGATGCTTCCCAGTGAGAGAAGCAATGTTCATGCCTCATTGTCTTTGGGCTTGATCATGTGTCCTGTCATGAGCAGTAAGATGTGGGGAAATATAATAGACATCTTAGCAAAAACTATGACAACACAGTTCATTTCAGCCAAGGGTTCCACTCTTTCCCCTCTGTCGTAAGAATGGTACCTCTCATCACTTACTTCAGAAGAGCAGCCTCTCAGCATGAAGTCATGAAGTGAGCCCTTGTAGTATATGTCATTGACTTTCAGAGCTATTTGATATTCTAACAAACGTAGACACGAGAGCTCACTGTATCCTGGGCACTGTTCCAAGTACCTCACATTGCTGGGGTCTTCATATTGTTACCTCCGAAGCATGGGTTGCAAACTTGATCCCTAGCACAACCTGGGAGGTGGAACTTTTAATTTAGATACCCTCTTGTGATGCCCATGCAAATGGATTGATGTCATTACCATGGGATTAGGTTCATCTTTGAAAGAGTGAGCTTGCTCCATCCTCTGACGTGGAAAGATGAAAAAGAAAATCTTCAGGACCCAAGTGCGTGATTATAATTCCCGCTCAGGCTGAGGCAGGAGGATGTCAAAGTGGAGGCCAGCCTGGGTTCCAGAGACCTCCAAAACAATGAAAGCTCTTGTCATTTCTCTTGGTTACTACACTATTGCTGAAAATAACAAAGATCTTGGAAACAAAATATAGAGAAAACCAAGCTGGCACTGTGCTGAAAGTTCCCTCCTTGCTGCTTGCATTTATGGTGCTGGATGGTGCTACAGGGGCTGCTGGGGTGTGAAAGGCATCAGTGGTCTTACCCAGCTGGGAACCTTATGAACTACAATACCAACCTGACAGGCAAGATGGGTCCATTGATGCGACAGTGGCCTAAATGTTATAACTGGATTTGAGGTTCCTCTACCAGAGGGAATCCCTGTCTATTACATGGTCCAAGTCCCATGACTGAGGTGATCTGAGGCCCTGGGGGAAACTAAAATTGCTGCTTAGCCAAACTGACAGAGTGTTAAACTGCCTTCTAAATACTGAGGCCTATTCCCACGGACAAGGGTTACTGTCAGCATTCCTCAGAGAGGCCTCTTTGTAGTGAACAGCGGTGAAGGTAGAGACCCATGCTGCAAAAATACTAACAAGAAGGAACATCTGAGGGCTCAGTCCTAAACAAGACATTTATATCACCCAATAAGGCTCAGAATATACTGCAGTAGAGGGTGTGGAAACAGTGTAAGATCCAGAAGACAGAGAGAAGGACAAGTGTCCCATAGCAACCGTCTTCTAAGCATGGCATGGTCATGGCAATCATGAACTCAGCAGCTGTGCCTGCTGGACTCACACAAATCTGGCCCCTTAACAGTCCACAGTGGAGTAGAATGCGCTCACAGGGCCTTTCCACTTATTGGCATCCTATTAGCTATGAACGGACTCTGGCAAAGGGGGAGGCATAGAATTGTGAACATGCTAGAGTCTATCAGGCATAAAAACCACAATCACTGGGATGGTCCTAGTTGAAACCCTATGGGACAGAAAACAGACCAAAAAGTTATGAAGGTGGGGAAGGGATTTGTAAGAAAGAAGTAGGGGTCAGGAGCGAGAGGAGATAAGAGAGGCTGGGGCAAGGTCAATCAGAATGTATTATGTCTGCGTATGGAATTGTCCAATAACAAAAATTATTAATCAAAAAATAAAATTTCATTACAGAAGGCCCCTGTCTTTGACCTTGGGCTGTGAAGCTTCCAAAGGTGTAAAAAAATTAATTCTCCATTACTGTGTACACTGTAACTATTTGTCACTGTAAATATTGGTTTAATAAAATTCTGATTGATCAGCCAGGAGGTAGATAGGAAGCAGAGATGGGGCAACCAGATTAGGAGAAATCTTGAAATGGGAAGAGCAGAAACTCGTACCAGATGCAGAGGAAGCAAGATAGGAATGTGGCAGTGAGTAGAGGTGCTGAGCCACGTCACCAAACATGGGTAAGAATCATGGGTTAGTTTAAGAGTAAGAGGCAGCAAGCAATATGCCTGAGCCATAGGCCAAAGAGTTTATAATTAATATAAGTCTTTGTATAATTATTTGGGACTAAATGGCTGTGGGACTGGCCAGACAGGACAGAGGAACTTCTTACTATACTTCATTATTTATAAAATACTCAGTCTGTGGCATTCTGTTATTGTAGCACAAAACAGACTAATATATAGTATATGTACAAAATCTTATAACAATTTTATAAGATGTATATTGGTTAGCATATCGTAGGATTTTGCTCCAGTAACAAAATAATTGCAGATGTTCCATGTTATTTGTAACTTGTGCATCTCCACTGACGGTTAGCAGGGAATTCTGTTTCTCTGTGTTTCTGAGGAACTTGAGATGATGGGGCGCTGATCTTGGTATCTACAGTATAAGACAGAGAACCCAGCCAATTGTGTCCTTGACATTTCTGCTTGGAAGTGAGACCACCATTGTGCTTGTGTTCTTTTGCGTCAAGGCTGGCTTCATGGTGGTTCCTGGCAATGGTTACTCTTGAGTATCAAGCTCAAGGAATCACCATAGAAACAGATCTTCAGGAATGTTTACGAGGGGTTATCTAGAGTGGGTTAATTAAAGTGGGAAGGCTCACCTTAAATGTGGTGGCATCATCCTATGGACTGAGCCTAAATATAGCTGGTGCCACTTCATGAGCTATGGTCTTGGAGTGAATCTAAAGAAGAAATGGACCTGAGTACAAGCATTTGTTCATCTCTGCTTCCTGACTGTGGCTGCAGTGTAAATCAGCTGCCTCCTTCTCCTCCTGCCATCACGCTGGGGTGGACTGCATCTTCAGACTGTGAGCCAGAAGAAACACTTCCTCCCTGAAGAGGTTTATGTCAGGTATTTTATTTCAGAAACTAGACAAGTTGACTGCACATTCTCATTTGACAGAGTTGCAGGTTGGAAACTTTTGTGGACTGAGCTAGTGAGGAAGAAGGGGCAGGGGTGGAGCGGGGAGGCAGAGACTTTCTGTCCCAAGGAATGAACAAATGGGTAGCCCATCAATAAAACTGTAACATAACAATATAAAGTGGTTCTAGCCACCAGGACAAGCAGGTCAGACATGTAGGAGCAAGCACAGGAACAATCAAATTCAATAAATATGAATTTTATATAAGCAAATTTTGCTGCCAGCTCATTAAACTGGAGTAATAAGCATGGGTCTGAGGAGCCTCCCAACACACTGCAGCCAGGAGGGGGGCTGAGGAAGAGCAGGAGTAGGGCCTCCCTGGGGGGGACTAAGACTGGCAACCAGAAGAGAGGACATTTCCCAGGGTAGCCCAGGAGGGTCGAGAATGCCTCACACTGCAATTGCCGCAGACCAAGGAGGAGAAAGTGGAAGCCCAAGCCAGAATGGAAGCAGCTATTTGCTACTTCGCTGACCCCCTCCAGGAACGCTTTCCCTCCCCAGCTCTGCAAAGCTGTGTGTACAGCTGTACTGCTGTGGATACCCTTCCCATGTCTCTGTACTTTGTACAGCTGCACACTGGTGCAGACTGCACACTGCAGACTGGTTCTGTCGTCTATGTTTCATTCGTCCTTTCCAGTACAGTTACAGAAACTTAACCTCACCTGCTTTGAACTACCTCTGCCCTTTGCAGCCTTGATTTTGGGGGTACCTAACATTCTTCTTAATCTGTGGGTTGTGATCCCTTTAGGGGTAGCATATCATATATCCTGCATATCAGGTGTTTGCATTGCAATTTATAACAGTAGTAAAATTACAGTTATGAAGTAGCAATAAAAATAATTTTATGGTTGGGGGGGTCATAACAACATGAGGAACTATATTCAAGGGTCACAGCACTAGGAAGATTGAGAACACTGTTCTAGAGAGATCCTCCCTGACCAGTGTTCCACAAATCTAAATGACTTTTCTCTTGTTACTTCCTCTCACAGCATTATGCTCCTGCCTCCCTGGCATTTATCCCAATTTGTAATTAAATATTTATCTGTGTGATTATTATTTCATGTCCTTTTCTGCAGCTGGGCTGTAATCGCCCAAGGAACAAGGACCAAGCCTTCATGTGTCTGCTGCTGTGACTTGCATCCAGCACAGACTGGGCACTGAGGACACTGTGATAGATGATGTCCATACACCTCACTTCACTTGCTGCTCTGCAGACAAAGAAAGGCAAGAATGACTTATACATTGCAGGTCCCTTAAATTAAACCCACCACATAGCAGCTGCTCAATGGATGCTTACTCAGAGAGTAAAGACACAGCCCTAAGATCCGCTGGAGTAAATTCACACCGGATTTCCCCACAGCAGATGATGCTTTCTGGATTACCACCACTTCTGTCAGGCCTTCTGCCTTTATGCAACTGTGTCTGAGGTGTTCTGACATATAAGCATAGTTTAGTCTTTCTTAGATCACTGTCCAGGTCAGAGGTTCACAAATTATGCCTGATAAATCAAACATTGTCTATTATCTATTTTATAAATAAAGTTTTATTGGTACACAAAAGGCCCATTTACTGACATATTATCTGTGGCTACTTTTATGCAGTGACAGTAGCGCTGAGTAAGTACAAAAAAGACTATATAGCTCACAGATCCCTAAACTTTTGTTTCAGCTCAATAGCCTTGACCTCAGTGTTCTTATTTATAAAAACTCTTATCATACCTGCATCACAATGTTAAAGTTCACATAGAGTAAGTGCTCAATAAATGCTTGTTTTGTAATTGTATTAGTCAGGGTTTTCTAGAGTCACAGAACTCATGGACTAATGACTATCTATCTATCTATCTATCCATCCATCCATCCATCCATTTATCTATCTATCTATCTATCTATCTATCTATCTATCTATCTATTTCTATGTCTATATGGAAATTTATTGGAATGACTTACAGGCTGAAGTTCAACAATGGCTAGTTGTGAATAGAAAGTCCAAGAATTTGGTAGCTTCTCAGTCCCATGAGGCTGGGTGTCTCAGATGGTCTTTAGTATGTGCTGGAATCCTGGAAAAGTAGGCTCTAATGCTGGTGAAGGAATGGACTTGCTGGTGAGAGCAAGGGCAAGCAAGCAATAAGATAGCAAGTTTCCTTCTTCCATGTCTATGATAGAGGTGGCCCAGATTAAAGGTGCATCTTTCCACCTCAAAGATCTGGATTAGAAGTGAATCTTCCCATTTCAAATGGTTTAATTAAGAAAATTATTCCTCACAGACGTACCCCACTTACTGGATTTTAAAAATTGCAGATGTAGTCAAGTTAACAAGCAGGAATAGCCATTGTAGCACACTGGGAAGACTTCTATGTGACATTGCTCTTTGATCTTCATGAGTAGTTGCAATAATCCAATTTGAGGTTGGGGATGGAGAGTGGAGAGCTGAGAACAAGGCTGGGCAGGAGAGCAAGGCTTTGCCTACAGGGCCTTGGGAGCTTTCTGCTTCAAGTTCATCTGCAGGAATGTTGGTATGACCCTCAGAGAAGCTCAAGAACTTGTGCTGGTCCAACAGAGGGCTATCACCTTTTTGATTGACTGGTGCCTTTTAAAATATTTATTTTTATTTTTATGTGAATTGATGTTTTGCCTGCATGTATAACTATGTAAAGGTGTCAGATTTTGGAATCACAGACAGTTGTGAGCTGCCATGTGGATGCTGGGAATTGAACTCAGGTCCTTAGGAAGAACAGTCAGTGCTCTTAACTACTGAGCCATTTCTCTAGCCCTTGACAGGTGCTTTTGAGGGTACAAGGTTACCAGTGCCATGGCCTGCAGGATGATGATGGTCTGGTGGCTGAATGCCATGTGCTAGGTGCCAGCCCTCCCTTGTTTAAATTTGTTAGATGCTATGCCATACATGTTGCCATGGGACATCAAAAAATATAGAAATAGGCATTTTAATATTTACAGGTAGCTAACCTTTGCTGAATATTTGCTGCATGTTGGAACCTTCCTGGCATTGCATTAGTTTTTTTAGTTGCTACTGTGATAAAATACCCAACAGGAAACAACTGAAAGTAAGAATTCCCTTTGTCTCAGGGGGATGTAGTCCAATGTGCTGAGAAATCCATGGCAGTGAGAATAGTTCTGGATGTGGAGATGAGAGTATGATGTGCAGTCAGGAAGCAGAGGGAGATGAATGCTGTGCTTAGCTTACTTTTTCCTTGTTATTTAGACTAAGATCTCAGCCTACCAGATGCCATCACCCACACTCATCACAGGCATTCTCTATTTAGTTAAACCTTTCTAGAAACATCTTCACATATGTGCCTAGAGATGTGTCTCCTGGTGATTATAAATTCAATCAAGTTGATAATCAAGATTAACCATCACAGGTATTGAACATGTTTAATTGTCTCATATACATATGATATAATCACCATTTCATTTTGGCAGGTGAAGAAATGGAAACCCAGAGTGTAGAGGGGGGATACTATGACTGGGAGAGTTTGGAGCTGAACACAGTCATGTAGTCAGAAGTTTCAGACCTATCTGGCCTGAGGTCCAGACCTGCAGTCCTGCACCTGCTTAGCCCCAAATAATCACACAAAGGCTTATATTAATTACAAGTTGTTTGACTTATGGCTCAGGCTCATTACCAACTAGCTCTTTCAACATAACCCATCTCTACTCATTTATGTCTTGCCATGTGGCTAGTGGCTTTACCTGTGTTCCGTTACAACTTGCTCTCTTGGGCAGCAGCTGCAGCATCTCTCTTGACTCTGCCCTTCTTCCTCTTTATCTATGTTTAGATTTCCTGACTGCCTATAAGCTGCTTTGCCATAGGCCAAAACAGTTTCTTTATTATCCAATGGTAATTCCAGCATACAGAAAGACATCCCACATCACAGTCACTTTAAGACCCATGAATGAATCTTTTTCAAAATCCTAAATAGGATGGAGGAACTAATCATGGCAATATGAGAAGACTACCAGCAGCTGTAGAAATGGCTCAGCAATTCAGAACAATTGCTGCTCTTGCAGATGACTTGATCCTGTTTCCCAGCACCCACATGAGGGGCCCAAAGCCAACTCTGACTCCAACTCTAGAGGTATGCTATACCTCTGGCCTCTGTGGGTACCTGTATTTATTTGCATGCTCATATCCATACCTACCCACCCACATACAACCACCCAGTTTTAAAAATAATGGAGTGGGATTATGCTGGTAATGTTGTAAATGTTTGTCTTGCCTATGCGTTTAATAAAAAGCTGATTGGCCAAAGGCAGACAGGAAGTGTGGGCAGAGCTACCAGCCTGGGAAATCTCTGGGTACAGGAAGAACAGGCACAGATGCCACAGAGATGTCAGGAGATGACCAGAGGAAAGAAGCTGAAATGCTGCTCTAAGAAAAGGTACCGAGCTGCATCGCTGAACAAGATGGGTTGAGTTCAGATGAAGGAGTTAGCAAGTTATATGCCTGGGCCCTAGGTCAATCAGTGTAAAAATAATACAAGTGTCTGTGTGATTATTTGGGCCTAAACAGCAGTGGGGCTGAGAGTGGGTCCAAACCTCTGAGCTAGACTGGAAAGGCCAGCCAGAAATCACATGTAACAAAATAATAAAAGTATATTTTTTTTTTTTAAAAAATAAAAGTACTGTCAAGTAATAAAGTCAAGAATTAGGTTTATTTAAAAAGTTTAGTGAGGAGGGAGAGGCAAGTGAGTAGTCAGATGGTGGTTGACGGCTGTCCCTTCTCTCATTTACCTTTGCTGGTCTGATGCATTGCTTCCCCTGGGTAAATGTATTGCTTTTCACTGTGGGCATTTAATTGAGTTAATTGAGTGGGTGGGCTCTAGGAGTTAATGAGGTCCCAATTGTGCTTTCATTTTTGAGAAGGTGGGGTGGAAATTTGTGGCATTCTTTCAGTGGTCCTTCTGTGGGCTTCTTCACCCAAGTCTGCAGTCACTGACATCCCTCTATCTGGTATATAAGGGTGGGGAGGAAGGGCGTCATCCATCACTAATACCAGTGAACCCTTTGTGAGACTTAGGATATTGCTAGTGGCCGGCCATCTGCTGTGACGCCCTTGGATGGGAAGGCTCGTTGCTATGATTTTATTAGTGGACAATGTCATGGCTAAAGAACTCACTAAGAAGCCTGGGAGGCACACAGCCAGACAAGGTTGGCAACTGGCCCAGACATCTTCTAGGTTTCTGGAGACCTTTGGTATCAGCCATGGGGGCCAAGCTTCCTCAGCTTCTTTGGAGGACATTCATCAGTATACAGGGAACTCTGGGAAAGACCTTTCTGGCTGCTTCTGTAGTTGAAGGCCAAGGGCGAAGACTTGTCTGTGGAGAAGGTGTCAATGGGACAGGTAGCTGCCTGGTTGAGCCTGTTGTGACTCTCATTTCCCAGGAGAACAGAATTCTTCCTGCTTTGTGCACTAGCACAGTAGAGCACCTGTGCTATTTGTGATGTCTACCTGACTATTGATTGTTTGGCTTCACTCTTTGCTTGTCTGATAATTAACATGTTTTCCTGCAGAGACAGAGCCCACAAATGTAAGGGCCATGTCCTCTATTCTCATCTTGACTATTGAAACAAGGTAGCAATTGTTTTTATATTGCCTTTTATTTTCCACACTAATATTAGCAACAGGAATAATAACAGCCACTGCGTTAGTGTTGAAAGCATAACCCACTGAGTCATTACTGTGCACCCTCATATGGTCACTTCATCCTTTGTAGTGTCCCTATGGTGTATGTGACATATTGACCCTCACTTTACACATCCCAAAGCTTCAACTACTTCAGAAACATTGTAAGGTCATAGAACCAGTAAATAAGAGTTCAAGGTCAGCCCTTACTTTATTCTCTGCATGCATTCTTATGTTCATTGAAGATGAGTGTTATTTGTGTGTAAGCCTATGTGTATGTGTGTTCATGTGGATTATTTTAACAAGTAATTTGTATCATATCAGACAATTCTTTCTGGTAATATTGAGTGTGATGTCTTTGGCATGTTAGTTAGATACAGACTTATTATTTTAATGGCCACTAAGTACTTTGTAGACACATAAATCTCAAAGATTGCATTTAGGTTGTGAGTCTTTATAAGCTGAGTTTTCTCACTGGCCCTAATGTGCTGATGAAGAACATTTCTAAACATGCTGACCCTTCAAATCTTTAGTTCTGGATTGCAGAGCCTTTCTATGGACTCCAGATCTGGCACTTATTTAGATGATAAACAGCATGGAGCTCCAGATCATATCCTGGTTGTTTATGTCTGAGCCTCATTAGTGTGCCTGGCATGTGGTGGTGGGTCAGTGAATGCTTGAACTCACCTGGTGTTTAAGTTATTGCTGATTTAGTAAAGCTACACAAGATGTAGCAACTTAAGAGTACTCATTTATCACACCACAGGTTGGTAGGCTAGGGTAGGGATTCAGAAAGAGCCCAACAGTGTCCTGGGACTATCTAGATTGTCTGTTAGGGAATTGTTCATTTTTCCCCCTAAAGTTTTTAAATTTAATCTTTGAATTAAATATGTCTGTTTGGGGAATGTGTATGTGAGTGCAGCTGCCTGTATAGGCTAGAAACAGGCACACGCTCCCCTGGAGCAGGGGTTATAGGAAACTGTAAGCCTCCTGATACATGTACTGGGAACCAATCTAGGTCCTCTAGAAGAGCAGTGTGGGCTTTTCACTCCTGACCATTTACCCTGCCTCTGGCTTTAGTCATCTCAAGATCACTTGAGCAAGGATTTGCTTTGCCAACTCATATGGCTGCTGCCAAGTTCTGTTTCTCACGGTTGTGGACTGAAGGCTCCCCCATGTCTATTACCAAACCCACTAACATGGCAGCTTGCCTTATCAACACAGCCACGTGGGAAGGCAGTGGAAAGTCTGTTGCCACGACAGGAGTCATGGTCTCTGCAACCCGGTGTGGGAATGGCATTCTGCTACTTCTGTCATGATCTGTTGATTGTTAGTGAGTGAAAGGTCCCGGCTATACTCAAATGGTAGGAGCTATAGAGAGTGCTTGAAGTCTGAGGCCTCTGGGGAATCTGAGTACCACAAAAGAATATATATATATGTGTGTGTGTGCGTGTGTGCAATATGTGTTATGTGTGTGTATGTATGGATATGTATGTATGTGTGTGTGATGTGTACTGCATTGCATGTATTATGTATGTATGTGTGTGTATGCATGTTTGTATATGAGTGTGTGTATATTTGTGTATTTGTGTATGGATGTGTGATGTGTGCTGCATGTGTGTATGTGCCCATGTGTATGTGGGTGATCTAGGCTATGCAGCTTGTGCAGATGCCGGAAGGGTACATTGAGGTGTACCCACTCTGTCATGCTTTATACTATTTATTTGAGACAGGGTTTCTCATTGAACCTAGAACTTGCTGAGTTTTTTTTTTTTTGGGGGGGGTGGGTGGATCCCAGTGATCCTCCTGTTTCCCCTACCCACCCTCAAACATAGCAGTTACAGGCACACACAGCCATGTCTGACTTTTACATAGCTCTGGGATGAAAACTCAGGTCCTCATGTGTATAGTGAAAGTGCCTTCACCCACTGAGCTTCTCCCCATCCCCATAAGCTAATGCACACAGACACCTCATAATTGCCAAGGTAGTTAGTTACGGTAAAGTCATCAGGACAAGGACTGTCATCTTTTTGCTCCTAATGAGGAAACTGACATGCAGAGAGTCTCTTACTTATGACACACAGTTAGGAAGAAGAGCCAAGGTTTTGACCCAGGACTTAGTTTATGAACTAAGAGAATCATTCAGCTGTGGGGTTGATGATGTGTCCTCAAGTACCAAGAGGTACAAAACGAAAGAGTTGTCCAAGACTCATCATGGAGAAGGAGGGGAGGAGACAGCATCGATGAGACTTCCGTTGGAAGCAGCTTAGGGGCAGCCTCATCCTGCTGAGGGTTTCAGGGATCCTTGTCCATTGTTGTGGGACAGTGGGTGGAACAAGTGACATCATGTTTGACAGGAGGAGAAAACACGAGCAAGAAGGAACCAAGGCAAGATGTAGCCACCAAGGACAGACCCTTAATGCCTGACTTCCTACTCCCCCACCACAGTTATCACTTCCCCTTGGGCTATCCAAATTCCAACTCCATTATTAGATTAAACCATTGATTATTGTCAGAGCCCTTGTTATCCAGTCATTTCTGGACACATCTTAGAAAAACCCAGAAGCATGCCCTACTAAACTCCTAGGTGTTCCTCGATCCAATCAAATTGACAATTAAGATGAACAGTCACAGGGACTTTGAAAGTCAGACTTGAGATCAAATCCTACTCAGATGTCTTCCAGTTTATGTGGATTTGGGCACCATCATCATTTCTTCTCCTGACTGCCAACGGGGCTGCTGTCGAGGCTCAGATGCTGTAATAGATGCCTATGAAGGGCTTTACAGAATGCCGGGCTTGCTGCCTGCACAGTTGCTTCTGCCCACTTCCGTGGGAGCTGGTCATGAAGGATTGTTGTTTGTAAACACACACAGAGTGCTTTCCAGAGTGTCTTCAAACCCAATTATTAACTGTCAATGGGATGAGCTCAGGGACTCTCTTCCTGAAGTATCATTTGTAATGGCTACTCTTTGTTTGTTGATTCTGCATGCGGAAAGCCACTTGATTAAGAATTGATGAAAAAAAAAGTGATAATTCAGGCAAATAAAAGATGCTGCATGAGAGGAAGTCTTGACAAGTGTGAAATGCCTGTGTGAGTGTGGCATCATGGTTAATGGGGCTGAGTAATTGGCTTAGTGGGAACCTGCCGAGCTAGAAAATGGACCTCAAGGGTATTTGCTCACCTAAGATGAAAACAGACACCAGAAGCTCTCACTCAGTGGTGGGGTGCTAGGCAGATGTGTCCTTCTATTCTTTCTGCGTTGGGAAATTATTAGAACCAGAAGTCAGACAGTGAATAAAAAGTATCAACACCATCATTAGCATCCTCTGAACTGTCAATGTTAGCTTAATCTATTGTGCCTAATCATCTGGAATTCTCTCCCCAGTCTGGAATGTAAGACCCTGGAAGTGTAGGATGGAAGAGAGGAGAAGAAAAAAGGACAGAGGAGGAAAGATGGTGATCCAGGAAAGGATGTGGTAACCATGTAACTCCCCTCAAAAGGAACAATGAACTAATGAGTCTCAGGCTCTCACCAGTCTACCAATCAGATGCATGTTCTGCCTCCGAGGGGTGGAGTTAGCGAGGGACAAAAGGAAAGGTGATGACTTATTAAGTATTTAGTCTGGATTTTATGAGCCATTCTGGGTAGCAGGTGATGGAACTTTGTTTCTTCCCTTCCATTAGGGCAGCAGTCCTCAACTTGTGGGTTGTGACCCCTTTGGGGGGGTCAAACGACTCTTTCACAGGGGTCACACATCAGATATCCTGCATATCATATATTTATATTTTGATTTATTTTTTCTTCTTTATTTATTTTCTATTTATCAAGAAAAACAGTAAAATGAATTTAAAATGCTGATAAGTTAGCAATAACTATAAAGAAGATAAAAATCATAAGCATGACTTATCAAGGGTGATAATGCAAATAAGATTGCTACACATATATTTACTTTGTGTTCAGCTTTCCCTCTGAATTTTTTTTTCCATCCCTGTATATTCTTATTCAAGGTCCCTTCCCCCTCCCACCACATCAGGTCATTTTTTCTTCTCCAAAACTCCCCATCCCTTCCCTGGGCAGGGAGCAGACAGTCCTATGGTCCCACTGACCCAATAATGCTTAGATCAGTCTCCACTCCTGGCAAATCCAGTTTTGTCCCCCCTCCCTCAAGAGTGAGTCAGGTGTTCCTATAGTTAGAGTGGGATCTGAAGGGTCAGTCCAGGGTGTTTCTGATCCCAAGCTCCTCAGTGGTTGTGGTTTGCAGCTTGGGCATACTTGGCTTTTTTTCTTGTTTGTTTGTTTAGAGACCACTAATGAGTGAGTACATCCCCTACTTATCTTTCTGAGATTGTGATACCTCGCTCAGGAGGATATTCTCCAAATCCATCCATTTGCCTGCGAATTTTAGGATATCATTTTTTCTTACTGCTGAGTAGTATTCCATTGTGTAGATGTACCACAGTTTGTTAATCCATTCTTCAGTTGAGGGACATCTAGGTTGTTTCCAGGTTCTTGCTATTACAAATAATGCT
>PVIH01012002.1:0-65799 GCA_004025045.1 Sigmodon hispidus
AATAAATAAATAAATAAAAGTTTAAAAAAAAAAAAAAAAAAAAAAAAGCATTTATTTCGGGGCTGGAGAAATAACTCAGAGGTTAAGGGCACTGACTGCTTTTCCAGAGGTCCTGAGTTCAATTCCCAGCACCCACATGGTGGCTCATAACCATCTATGATGACATCTGGTACCCTCTTCTGTATACTGTATACATAATAAATAAATCTTTTTTTTTTTTTTTTTTTAAAAGTATTTATTGGGACTGGAGAGATGGCTCAGTGGTTAGGAGCACCGGCTGCTCTTCCGGAGGACCCGGGTTCGATTCCCAGCACCCACATGGCAGCTCACAACTGTCTGTAGTTCCAGTTCCAGGCAAACACCAAGGCAAATAAATAAATAAATAAACAAATAAATAAGTTTTTTAAAAAAGTATTTATTTGGCCAGGTGGTAGTGGCACAAGCCTTTAATCCCAGCACTCAGGAGGCAGGAGGAGGAGGAATCTCTGAGTTTATGGCCAGCCTGGTCTACAGAGTGAGTTCCAGGACATCCAGAGCTACACAGAGAAACCTTGTCTCAGGGGTGGTATATTTATTTGTGTTTATGTGTGCTCATTGGAGGACATGTGGATATAGAGGTTAGAGGTCAGTCCTGGATATCAGTCCTCTGCTTCCACCATATTTTTGTTTGTTTTTGAGACAGGGTCTAACAATTACCGGCTGGCCTGAAGTTTCTTTATAGACCATGCTGGCCTTGAATACTTAAGATTTTCCTGCCTCTACTCCTGACCATCAAAATTAAAGGCTGTGTGTCAGACACATTCTATTTTATCTTATTTTGGCTTCTTGAAACAGCATCTCACTTTGCAGCCCAGACTGTCCTTAAATTTACTTAACTTAACCTCCTGAGTACTAGGATTACAGGTGTGCAACATCACACCCTACTCTTTGCCCTGTGTTTGGTTTAATTTTGAGACAGTTTTTTTTTTTTTTTTTTTTTTTTTTTTTTTTAAGTGCAGACGGCTTCCAATCACTCCATAGCAAACTGTGTCCCTGAAGTTCTTCCTCTGCTTTCCTGGAGTGGCGAGATGGCAGGCCTGTGCCGCCAGGGTGGGTTTGTGCTGTGCTGGTAAAGGAGCCCAGGGCTTTGTGCACGCCAGGACAGTCAGCGCTCTACCCACTGAGTCACCTGCTTGCTACTGCTTGGAGGATTTTTAAAATTTAAGAGTTCTATTTGAGGGCTGGAGAGATGGCTCAGAGGTTAAGAGCACTGGCTGCTCTTCCAGAGGTCCTGAGTTCAATTCCCAGCAACCACATGGTGGCTCACAAGCATCTATGATGACATCTGGTGCCCTCTTCTGGCCTGCAGGCATACATGCAGACAGAACACTGCATGCAATAATAAATAAATCTTTAAAAAAAAAGAGTTCTATTTGAATCCAGTCTATATACTGAGTTCCAGGCCAGCCAAAACTGCACAGCAAAGCCTGTCTCGATAAATAAATAAATAATGTGAAGTAAACATTGTTGCTCCAACACTATCTACCTTGGTTTTGTTTTTTGAGACATATATAGCCTAGCTGTGCTGGACTTGCTATGCAGATCAGGCTGGCCTCAAATTTACAGAGATCTTCCTGCCTCTGCTTCCTACACATGGGATTAAAGGTGTGCCACCACCATCTCCGGCTAACTCTGTCTTGTTAAAGCAGTGTCTCTCATAGAGCCGGGGGCTCATAGATTTGGCTACATTGCCTGGCCAAAGTTTTCATGGACTCAGTGTTTGGATTATATGTGTACAGTGTGGCCCCTGGTTTTCACATGGGTACTAAAGATCAAATTACACATCTTCACAGTTGAGAGGCCAGCATATGAATGAGGGAGCAACCTCCCCAGCCTGATATATTTATAAATATGGGATCCACAGTAATTAGGTGATTTCACTAAGTTTGAGAGAGGACTCATGAATAGAGAGCTCTTGAATACGGTGACCCTTGACCCAAAGCCCCACCTCCACCCCACCTGTGGCCTTACACTCACCTAGGAATGTTGTGGAAATGTACTCTGAGACTTGGTTTCCTGACCTGCTCATTTCCGACAGGTGTGTGAGCTCACGGTTCAGCATCCTTTTGAACTAAGGAGAAAGAGCCAAGAAAGAATTATAATGGGGGGGTCACTGCAGGGTCCATGTGATATGAATATGAGAGCCCTTCCCAGAACATTTCTAAAGGCTCCACAATTTCTCTCCTCTCAGAGCTCACAATTAGGCTGTCTGATGGATGCAATTAGCTTTTCTTGTCCTCTTGGCTCTGGAGGAGGGACTCCCTTAACTTGGGAGGAGGGGATTCCCAGTTGAGGAAAAGGACAACCCCCTCCCAAAGGGAAGTGCAAGAAGCACCTGTGGATGGGAGGGGCTCCAGCAAACCACAGAACCAATAGCACACTAGGAGACTCCTGTTGCCATGGTGATGGGAGTCTCCTTAGCAACTCCCCCACCAACCAGCTGTGAGTCCAGAAAAGGGGGGCAAGTCTGAGGCCCCTTAACCCTTGCCTTCCCAGAGCTACCCCAGGGCCTAGATGTTGCCAAACATGATGACCTCAATCCAGAGGTGGAGGCTGGAGGGGACAGATGGGGTCTGCTATTCAGACCCAGCCAAATCGGGAAGGTCCCATGTTTCTTAGCGCCCAAGCTCTGGAGAGGAGAGTGTTTGGCCAGACGTGGGGAATAAGTGAGCCTAGTAATTCCCATTACCTGGGGGAGGGGGTTCCCATTCAAAGCCCCCTCTCCTTCTTAGGAGGTAGATAGAGTACAAAGGGATGGGATATGCTCCCACATGGGCTTGGGGGTCCCTTCTTGCCCCCCACAATGTTCTTTCACACAGGCATCTTCTGTGACATTGGGCTTGGACCAGAAAGGGCATTTGCTCCCCACCCCCAGCATCCCATAGCAGGGACAGACTCTTGTATGGGCAAGGCAGAGGGGGAGCAGACAGGAGGGGGTGACCCCCAATTGTGAGGGGTGGTCACTTTTCTCAGGGCTTCCTAGAGACCCTGGACACAGACACACAGACTCAATCTCACACAACTGCACATAATCCCAAGTTGTCCCCAATCTGTCAATCGTCACATAGCTCTGATGCACCAACTGAAAGGTACACACACCAATAAGTAGTCATTGACATATGGGGGTCGCACACCTGAGAAACACCAAGTAGCACCGTACTTATCAAATAAACCCCCACACAATATCTGGTCCACTCCAGGACTAGGCAGACACCCAGGCACAGAAGACACATGACATCCAGGTATAGGTCAGTCACACCCAGCCAGAGACACCTTCCCCAGTGAGACCCCCTACACACACACACACTCACACACAGACAGCACCATCCACACCCAGCACCGGGTCACACAGAAATCACAAAGCATGTTATATGGCCCACCCATACATAAACACAGCTGGAGCCAAGTGCCCAACCCATGAGGTCAGAGGTCCTTGATGGATGATACCCCTCCCCTGCACCCCTACCTGATCCCACCAGCCCACCAGCCAGGGCTTGGAGCAGGTTTCGCAGAAGAAGTCAACCAGAGGCATGTTGGAAGCTCAGCTCAGCTCTGGGCTGGCAAACAGGTAAAAGAGGCTTGGCTGAATCCCTGGGTCAATGATGCCGGGGGACTGGGGGGAGGGGGGCTGGGCAGGTGGGGACAATGTCCAAGGGGAGCTGCGGAGGGGCCTGGGCCAGCCCAGCAGGACTGGGGGCCCCCTTCCCCTCCGCGCTCCCAGCAGCCGCGCTGGTTACATGGTCTGCCAGCCCCTAGTCATGATGGGTCTCTGCAGCAGAGGCAGGAGGCCGTGGGGGACCTGTGCCCATGGGGACAGGCAGAGTAAGTGTCTTGGGAAGGACAGCTATGCTGAGGAGGCTCCGTATGTGCACTGGTGTGTGTGTATGTGTGCGCGCGTGCGGGAGCAAGCTCTCACTGCGGTACTGGAAGCTGCACTTGAAGTCAGGTGGTGCTGGGGGTGGGGGGGCGTTAAAGGGGCATCAGAGCCCATGGGCCTCGGTCAGAACTCAGAGGAGGCAAGCCCTCCGAGGACGCGTCTCATCCAGGGATCCGGCCAGATATAGAAACACACTCCACACCATACACATGCCTCTAGACACTGTCCTCAAACCAGACACACACACACACACACACACACACACACACACACACACACACACACACACACACACACACGAAAGCAGAAGCTTCGAGCCACAATACAGCCCTACTTGGATATTTAAACCGCACAGAAAGGTCCTCAGTCTCACATCTTTCAAGAGCCTAGATGCAGCACAGACTGAGAAACAGCTGCCCATGCCCTGACACACTTAAGGTGCAAATCAAAACACTTTATTACAGGAACACATGTGCAAGACAGTGTGCACTCTCGCACACTTTTGCACACACTTAGAGATAGTTAACCCATCCTCGGGGACACAGCTGTCCTTGAACTCCTTATTCCAGACAAGTCTCCACCCACATAGACATATGCATTCCTGAAGGACGCCCCCACCTGAACACTCATTTCCTGACAGACACCCGCCCACAAGGGCTGCACAAATCCCAGAAGCCTCATTCATATGGCCTTGCCTGCTGAATGGTGCCCCCTGGAGTTGGGCTGTTCACACTCCACACAGCTGCATAGGGAAGCCATACCACCCCTCACCCCTTACAATGAATGCCTAGAACTTGTAAAACTCAGAGGTTCTCAGATTTAAACCCAGACCAAACTAACCCCCTCAGAAGCATCCCTCCAGCACAGCCACAGCACACAACTGTGGCTACTTGTACACAACCACACACCCTTCTGAAGACACACACCTGCACACAACCCCTCAGATGACTCCAAACATACTTGCAAATGAGTAGTCAAAAAGCCAATAGCCATACAGGTTGGAAGACAAAGATACACCCAGCCACATAACCTCCACAGGAGACAGCCATCTGTGAAAACTATGTACAACTAAACCAACATCTCCCTGTACCTCCCCCAACACCAGGTTCCCTCAGCTCAGAGAAAAGCCTGAGTTATAAGCTACTTTTGTTTTTCTAAAGGCACAGTCAAATGTCAGGCCCCATGCTCTCCATCAGGGCTCAGTTCTGCTGACCACCCGAATTTGGTGATTAACTGCACATAGGACTAACATTGACTCCACTTCCCTACACAGCAATTGTTTCTGTCACACCGGACCTGCTGAGCTCCGGCATAATTCAGAGCCCATGCCTAGGATAAACATATAGGTCCTATGACGAAATTGGGTCCACCCATACTACCCCTGCTGCCCTGCCTAAAGGTTTGTCCACCCACACCCGAGGATGAACCATACCACCCATTCTGAATGATTCAGACCGCTCATTGGTCCAATCTGCAAGCTTCACCCCGCCGACCACCCCAAACATTCACCTTTCCCAATCATCTTGTCACCCCGCAGGATTCACCTGTCCACTGGCCCCACCCACCCCAGGCACCCCGCCCACCGGCCCCGCCCACCAGCTCACCCTGCCCACCCACCCAGATTTGCCCTGCCCATCAGCCCACTCCATCAAAGAGACTAGCTAGTGCTATCCATCAGATTACCCCACCCTCCAAGCAGAATTAGCTGTTCACCGGCCCGCTCACCTTGTGCGAGGCCATCTCGCTGACAGAGCGGTAGGTCTGCATGGTCTCCAGCTGCTCCAGACACCAGTCTAGCTCTTCCAAAGTCTCCCGGGCCAGCTGCTGGCACGTCTCCTCTGAGAAATGGGTGTCCAGGGAAGTGACCCAGAGGGCCCCCCCCCCGCAGTCTCCCACCCCAGTGATGAGGGTCCACTCCGGGTGAGGGGGCTTTTTCCCAACCTCTGGGCTTAGCTACCTGACAGTGTGGCCTTGCAGACAGCGGGTGGGCCGCCCAGTGGGGACCGCCTGAAAAAAAAATAAATAAATAAAAGGGACTCCAATGTCAGCCTGGGCCCTCTCCACAAGTAACACCGGTTCCTCTGGTTCTGAACTCAGAGCCTGAATTTGTCTTTTGTGAGGCAGTCTCTCTCAGCTGAGGCTGGCCTCAGACTCACTATGCAGCCAAAGATGACTTTGAACCTCATGATCCCACTTCCTCAGCCATGGGATTACAGATGTGCACCACTGTCCTGTGTGTATGGAGCATGGAGGATAGAACTCAGCTTCGTGCATGTGAGGCAAACTGATCCCCAGTCCCAATTATTGATTATCATTTTACTTTTGTTTAAATTCTGGCCTCTGAACTATACACCTGGCCCAGGAGCCCACACAGCAGGAGGGCATGCAGGCTCAAATAGGTGAAACCAGATTCTTTTGCAGGTGGTAATGTTTGAAATATGGCGTCTTTGTAGCACAGGCTGGATTGAAGATCATCTTGCCTCCTCCTCATCCTCCTAAACGTTGGGGTGGCAAATAGGGCTACCATATCCGGCTGGATCTGGTTTCATTTAGTCTATACTGGTGGTCTGTGGTGGGCCCAGATCCTATGTTTTCAAATTTCCCGTTCTCCCCAAAATTCTCAAGCTTTGGGGATGGCCATTACTACCCCCCAGGACTGGAAACTCTCAACTCCCCCTTGGTCCTAAAATAAGAAGAACTGCCTCTCCCCGCCTCTCTTTTTTGAGGCAGGGTCTGGCTATAGACCTGGCTGGCCTGGAACCCAGTGTGTAGACCAGGCTGACTCTGAAAGCACAGAGCACCTCCAGCCTCTGTTTCCAGAATGCTAGGATTAAAGGTGTGCACTGCCATGCTCCGTCCATACCAGTTTTTAATTTTATGTTTAGCTTTGTGTGTGCTTGTGCACATGTGTACATGTGAGTGTGGGTGCCCTGAGAATCCAGAATAAAGCAGTGGATTCCCAGAGCTGCAGTTACAGGTGGTTGTGAGCTGCCCCCGGGGGTGCTGAGAACGGAATTCAAGGACTGCCAGAGCAGTGCACATTCTCAGTTGATCAACCATCCCTCCAGCCTGCATACCTTATTTTTTTTTAAATATCTATTTTTATTTTATGTGAATTGGTGTTTTGCCTGCATGTATAACTGTGTAAAGGGTGTCAGATCTTGGAATTACAGACAGTTGTTAGCTGCCATGTGGATGCTGGGAATCGAACTCAGGTCCTCCGGAAGTATAGTCAGTAGACGAAGGCCACAATGCACATGTGGAGGTCGGATGACAACCTGTAGGAGTCAGCTCTCCATCCACTGTGTGGGTTCTGGGGCTTGAACTCAGGCTGTCAGGTTTGGTTGTACTCTCCTTTTATCAACTGAGCCATCTTGTCTGACTTGAGCCATCCTTATTTACTGAGCATATACTGAGTACCAGGCAGGCTTCTGACACGGGCCCTCTTTCTTTCTCACAGCTTTCCAATCAAAGCCTTTCTGCAGCTTTCATTTTTCAGAAGAGAAACAGTAGCTCCCTGCCTACCGTTTGCCTAGAACGTTGTCACAACTTGGAGCTCACGACTGGACCTGGATCCTGGAGCCTGACCACCAACCGTCCATGTAGATCTCTGGGCCCTTTATTCCTAGAAGCAGCGTTTATCTAACTAAGGGTGACCTCTAAGGGTTGCTTCAACAGAAGGGTCACTGGCAGGGGTCACAAAGCAGGGCTGAAAACTGAATCCAGCTGTTACTGCTTCTTCTCCTCCATTCTGAAGCCCAGCTGTCCTGAAACTGCCTATGTAGCCAAGAATCCACCTGAACTCTGGATTCTTCTGCCTCTGTTTTCTGAGTACTAGATGACAGGTGTGCACCCAGGGCTCCCCGAATCCTAAGCAAGCGTCTCCCCGAGGTCATGAGTGGGCGCTGGGGACTCGGCCCCACTTACTTGTTGCTGGGGATGGGCACGTTGGTTAAGAGGGAGAAGTTGCTTCGAACGCTGCGCAGACTGGCCAGCACCTGGGGTAGGGGACAGCCGTAAGGACAGACGTCCACCTGCAGGAAGCACCAAGCTGGGCCCCTTTCCCATAAGGGGAGGAGGTCTCACCTGGGCAAACGGTGTCACAATGAGGTCTTCGGCATACCTGAAAGGAAGAACAGAGGCAGGTGAAGAGGCCAGGTCTTGAGGGTGGACACTGAGGGGTCAGGACTAGCAGGGCGGAGACAGGACAAGGCAACAGTAGGAACGGGCCATAGAGCACGGAGTGGAAAGCGTATGCACAGGAGGGGGCCCGGAGACAGGAAGGTGGTAGGTGGGGGCCCCAGATGTACGGCTCCTCTTTTGCTAGAAAGACAACTTTGTAGGGCTGATCTGGGAATACAGCTCAGTGGTACAGCCTCTGAATCACATTCCCAGACCCAAACAAAAGGGGAAAGAATGAAAACTAAAAAGAGCCAGTCTGAACCCTATGCTTGTAATCTCAGCTACTCAGGGGGCTGAGGCAGGACGATTATAAATTTGAGCTTAGGGCTAGAGAGATGGCTCAGCGGTTAAGAGCACTGACTGTTCTTCTAGAGGATGGGGTTCGGTTCCCAGCATCCACATGGCAGCTCACAGCTGTCTGTACTCTCACACAGACTTATGTGTAAGGAAAACACCAATGTTAAATAAAATGAAAAAAAATTTTTTGAGCTTAGTGTGCCCACACATGGAGATGTAGCTCTGTTGGCAGAGTGCTTCTCTAGCAAACAGGAAGCCTTGGGTTCAATCCCCAGCAACACGTAAATAGGGCATGGTGGTATACATCTGTAATCCCAGAACTGGGGCACTGGAGGCAGGAAGACCAGGAATTTAAGGCTAGCTTCAGCTACACAGGAAGTCTGAAGCCAGCCTGGGCTATAGACCCTGTCAAGAGCCAGACCTGAAGGATGACTGGATGTGAGCAGAGCTGGTGGGCACAGAGAAACTTTATCATCTCCTAAGTTCTGTCTACAAGGGAAGGGGCTGCTTACCCTTCAGTGGGAAGGACAATGTGTGTGACTGACAGGGAGTTGGGTGGCCCACTCTTTGCTGGGAAGGGCAGCTTGTGGTATGGCCAGGCCTAGGGGATCTGGTGAGTAGGGCAGGGTGTGCTCACGCTTCGCTGGTGACAGATGAGTTCCTGGACATAGTCTTGGGTGACATGTCATAGTCGCTGTCTGAGCGATAGAGGAAGGACTCTCGGCGCTGGCTGGTGGCTGCTCCAGCATGCAGCACAAGTCCTGGGCTCGCCTGCGAGTCCAGGGGGCTGCGGCCAGGGGATGGTGCTGGGCCATTTTCTGCCTCCAAGCTGCAAGGCACAAAGGGAAAGAGGAGTCAGGGGCTGAATGGCGAGGTCAGGAGGCGGTGTGAGAGAGACAGAGGAGGTTTGTGGCAGAGATACGGGGAGACATTTCAGTTGGTAAAGTGCTTACCACACAAGCATGGAAGACTTGCACTCAGTCCTCAAAGGTAGGCTACCCCACTTCACTTTTCTTTTCTTTTCTTTTCTTTTCTTTTTTTTTTAAACTTTACTTATTTATTTATTTGCCTTGGTGCTTGCCTGGAACTGGAACTACAGACAGTTGTTAGCTGCCATGTGGGCGCTGGGAATCGAACCCGGGTCCTCTGGAAGAGCAGACGGTGCTCTTAACCGCTGAGCCATCTCTCCAGCCCTCACTTTTATTTTCTACACACAGAGCTGGTACACTGGCTCACAGCTATAACCTCAGTACTTGGGAGGCTAAAGCTGCTAGAGCATTGCCATGAATTTGAAGCAAATCTAGGTTTATGGTCAAACCCTGTCTAAGGTCAATTAATTTAAAATTTTCGGGGCCACTGAGCTGCCATTCTCTGACCTCCACTCCAATAACCTACACTTTCACCCACACGTGTCCACACAAAATAAATAAGAATGTATTAGTTATAAAAACTCAGGGGGAGAATTCTGAATTTGTCCCAATAGCTCACAACGTAAGTGCCCATACAGGGAATTCAAAGAAAACAATGTTGGCTGGCATGATGCTGCTAGCAAAAGGTCAGCTCTTAGGAGAAGCAGTGTGAAGATAAACCTTGGGTTCAGCTTTAGCTAACCAAGGTGACCTTGATTTCATTGGCAAGACTGTACCCTTCAAGAAAGTGCGTGGTAGTGTTCACCTTTAATCCTAGCACTCAAGGGGCAGAGGCAGGCGATCTCTGAGTTTAATGCCAGCCTCATCTATAGAGTGAGTTCCAGGACAGATAGGATTACACAGAGAAGAAACTAAAAAAACCCAGGCAAACAAAAAAAAAAATCAACTGGGTGGCTACTGCACCTTTAATCCCAGTGCTTGGAGGCGGAGCTCTATGAGTTGAAGGCTAGCCTGGTCTACAACAGAGGGAATTCCAGGACAGCCAAGGCCACACAGAGAAACGCCTTCTCTAACAAAACAAAGCAAACAAGGAAAATCACCTGAGGGCTGTTAGAAGCACTGACTGCTCTAGCAGAGGATGTGGGTTTGATCCCAGCAACCACAGGATCACAACTGTCCGAAGCTCCAGTTCCAGGGATCTGATGCCCTGTTTTAGCCTTTACAGCCACCAGGAACATACATGGTGTACAGACACATATGCAGGCAAAACACCCAACTCATAAGTTAAAAATAAGTTTTTCTAAAAGTAAAATTCTTTTGAGGGACTTGGCTGGTTAAATACAAAAAAAGCATTGAAAAGGCCATAGGCCAAAGCTGGATAAAAATGTTCATAGTGGCTGTCAGCTACCAAACACAAAATAGCCCATCAGCAGCTGCTGAGGTGACACAGCCCAGCAAATCGGGAGTGTGGAATAGTATACACCATGAAAAAGAGGCGGGGCTGGAGAGATGGCTCAGAGGTTAAGAGCACTGACTGTTCTTCCAGAGGTCCTGAGTTCAATTCCCAGCAAAACCACATGGTGGCTCACAACCATCTATGATGAGGTCTGGCGCCCTCTTCTGTAAAACTGTATGCATAATAAATAAATCAAAAAAAAAAAATAAGGGCTGGAGAGATGGCTCAGGGGTTAAGAGCACCGTCTGCTCTCCCAGAGGCCCTGGGTTCGATTCCCAGCACCCACATGGCAGCTCACAACTGTCTGTAGTTTCAGTTCCAGGCAAACACCAAGGCAAATAATTAAATAAATAAAAAGTGTTTTTTAAAAAAAAAAAAAATTAAAAAAAAAAAAAAGAAAAAAAAGAAAAAGAGGCAATGACGGACACACAGAATTTGAGCATGTCTGTTTGTGTTCGTGGGTGCACACATGAGTGTGTGCTATGGCCCGTGTGGTGGGCAGAGGACAACTTGGGGGGGGTCAGCTCTTTCCTCCCACCATGTGGATTCTGGGGGCTGAACTCAGGCCCTCCCGTTTGACTGACAGTCAGTCCCTTATCTGCTGTGCTACCTCAGCCTTTTGGCTCAAATGAATTGTATTAAAGTTACAAGGCAGGAATGAGGTAATAGCTCAGTGGACATAGCATCTGCTGTGCAGTCATAAGAAACAGAGTCCCACTCTCCAGCATCTGTGTGATAGCCATGTGCAGTGGCTTTCATGTATGGGGTCTACAACCCTAGCGCCTTGGAGCAGAGACAGGCAGATCCTGGTGGCTCAATGGCCACCCAACACAGCCAAACAGCAGCCCCATAACACAGATTCTGTCTCAAGAGTTAACTTGGATTATAATAGAAGATACCAGATACTGGCCTCAGACCTCCAGACATGCACACTTGGACACGTGTCCCCTGCCCCACACATAACACTATACAAACAAATATACAAAAGAAAAAGATAAAACTAGAATGTATTCATGCCACATTACATATGTCAAAAATTCACAGAACTAGGCCAACACAGTGCAGCACACCTGTAATTTCAGCACATGGGAGGCTGAGGCAGGAGGATCAGCCTATACTATACACATCATGAAACCCCTACCTAAGAAAATCAAAGCGGGGTGGGGGGGAATGGTAAGGCACTTGCCTTTGAGACTCTGGCCAGAGATGGGGGGGGGGAAGGGGGGGAAGGCGGTGGTAAGGGAGCTGCTTGCTCATGAGGCTTACACAGAGGTTGGATTCCTAGGACCCCACAGTGAGAGAGAACTGACTTCTAAAGGGTGTCCTCTGATCTCCACGCTGTCCTCAGCGTGAGTGAACACACACACAATTAAGTGTGTTTAAAAGTAAAAATAAAAGCCAAGCATGCTAGCATACTCCTTTAATCCCAGCACTCGGGAGGCAGAGGCAGGCAGATCTCTGAGTACAAAGCCAGCCTGGTCTACAGATCCAGTTCTCAGTAGCCAGGCTCAGTGGCAAGTCTTTACTCACAAGCTATCTGGCCCACACCCTTCTACCCTTGCTGTCTACCTGCTCCTGTTAAAATCCTTTGTTCGTGCTGACCCATCTTTTTCTGCACCATTTCTTGAGGTGGGTCCTGGTAAAAGGCCTCAAAACAGAAAAACTGAGGCACGAAGTATCAGTGGGTATTTGGGGCCTAGCTGCCTGGTTACCATATCCTGCATTTGCTCCCACTGAGGATCCCTAACCCTCGGCCCTCTCCACAGGAGCCCGGGCTCTGTTCAGGGAGGATGAGACCCCACAGACCCTGAGAGGGCTCTTAGCTGGCTTCCTGGCTGCAAATCTGCCTGCCCCTAGAGGAGCAGCGCACGTCAGCCAGCCGGAGCACAGGGGCCTTCACGGAAAGCAGATGGCCCCTTGGGTGCTGCTGTTTGTGCTTCAGGCCTGAATGTCCCCAGAGCTGTGGGCAGGCACAGGACAGGACTAGGCTGTTGAACTAGGGCCTGGGAAGAAATGAGGGGTCAGCTAACCCTAGACTGCAACCAAGCATAGAGACCGACCGCAGTTTGTCTCTGGGACTTACATCTTGGAAGAAGAGAAGTGAATCCCACAGCTGCCCTCTAACCTCCACATGGATTCTGTCACACACATGCCACACACAGGAAAAAGACCCCTGCCTGCCCTGTCTGTCACTGGCTGCTTGGCGGTGATCCAAAGTCAGCAAGAGAAATATCAGCAGGAGGCAGCGTCACAGAGGCTGGTATCACCCAGTCAGCACGGGTACAGGCATCTGCTCTAGACTCCCGATTTACCTCAGGGAACCACAGGGAGATCTGAGTCTGGACTGCCAGCAGCAGCCACCGGGTACAAGACAGGACCAGCAACAGCACATGTCTGGCAGGCCAGCGCTGGGAAGATGAAGACAGGATTCCCGGGTCTCCTTCACCAATCAGGGAGCTTAGCTTCAGGGTTAGAGACTGACCCTGTCTCAAAAGAGTAAGGTGAGGGGGAGCCGGGAATATGGCTCAGCAAGCAAAGGCTCAATCCCGAGGACTGGAACAGTGGAAAGAGATGGACACCTGAAATTGTCCTGTGATCCCTGAATGATCCAGGAAATATATAAATAAATAAATGTAATAATAAAAAAGAACCCAAACACAAATGCTATTAAGAGCTCCATGCTAGGTGCTAAATATGTTCACATCTGTATTACTAACCCATTTTCCAGGCCAAAAAAAACCCTGACAATGAGATCAGAGAGGGTGAGTGGGGCCCGGGCTCAATGGCAAGGCAGTGCCTGGCACTCAGAGTTCTGGGTTCCACCCCCAGCACTCCAAGAGGTGGAGGCAAGACCATCAGGAGTTCAAGGTCATCCTCAGCTACACAGCAAATTAGAGGCCAGCTTGGCTAATAAACAAGCAAACAAAAGGGATAAATAATTAATAAATAATTGGCTTTGAACCTGGGGCTGCTGGGCTCTGCACTCTAGGGACAAAAACAGAGGACCAGCCTGCTGCCTCCCAGGCTCCTTGCCTGTCACCACCTGATTGTTTCAGAGGTAGTGCCAGGAAGCCTCCATGGAGAGGACTGGTTTGCTCTGTGAAGGTCATACGGAGGTTGTGCGTCGCTCTGGCAAGTGTCTGTGACAGGCTCACAGTGCCAGGTACCACTGATGTTTAGAGGACTGGATGTCAAGTCTTGGGGCATGTGATAGGTCTAGGGCAGGGGATTCCTGTGTGTCCAAACCTGTCATGCAGAGCTACACATGACGGGGAAGGGCAAGTGCCCCAAATGCCCAGGTGTCTGTCTCTTGTCTCCATGCCCCATGGAGACAGTGTGGCTGTCCCTGACGCAAGTGGTTATAAAGTGTGTGTGTGTGTGTTAAGACTGTGGCTGTCCCTGACCCAAGTGGTTATAAAGTGTGTGTGTGTGTGTTAAGACTGTGGCTGTCCCTGACCCAAGTGGTTATAAAGTGTGTGTGTGTGTGTGTGTGTGTGTTGGGGGGGTGTCTTTCCTGCCTGTAAGAATGTGTATATAAGAAGCTTGGGAGTGTTTGGGTGACTGTGTCTTCCTAGGAAAAGCAAGGTGCATACCAGGCCGTGTAGGGGTGTTCTGTAAGTGTTAACATCTGTGATGACTTGTCACTTGTCATGGGTGCCTTGTGGGTTCACAGTGCCTTGACTAACCTGAAGACCCCAGTCACATCTAGAATGTAGGTGTGGCCACGTGTGTTCTCCATGGACATGGAGTGTCTGGGTCCATCAAAGTATCTGACCAGACTGTGCAGTGAGGCAGGGAGGACTTCCCAACCTAAAGGTCACTTCCTGGCCGCAGCTCTGCCACCCAGTTCAAAATGCCCTCTGGGTACTCAGGCACCTTCCTCCCGCCTTCCCCCACACACCAAGGCTTGGCTTGTAGTCTGACAGCCCCAGCTGGGGGGAGTTGTGTGTGGAGAAACCCTGTAAGGCTTTAGGGATCTGGCTCCTGGCCAATGGCTTGGGAATGGAGCCCAGGTGACAGGCTGGACACTCATATTTGCTGCCAGAGAGAATACTAGATACTCAAGTTGACGGGAGCAGAAAGCCAAGGAACCCCAACCTTGAAAAGACGGGTTGAGGTGGAACCTAGCACCCATTTTTGGAGCCCTATCATGAGCAGGCACCCACATATTTAATGTTAGGGTAGGGAGCAGGGTCTCTTGCTAGATGTGGGAAGTTACGTGGGGGTCCCCTGAAGACTGGCTACTCTGGAAAAGGTTCTCTTGCCCCAGACAGGCTAAAGTATCTTCAGCTCACAAGAAAGGCAACTGGCTGCAGGCCACCCACCTGACACATCTGCCGGGAGGGTGTCGAAGGGTGTCCTCCTCGCTGAAGGAGAAGTGGCTCAGGGACTCCGGTCCCAGGGGCAATGCCAAGGCCGGGGGTCGGGGCCGGGCCCGGGGTGCTGCAGTGGAGCGCATGGGAGCCAAGCGCCGTCGGGGCTGGCATTGGGGACCGGCTGCTGCACCGGAGGTGTAGGGCGCTCGCTGCACGCCAGGCCTGGGAGCACCGCCTCCACACTTGTCGTCTCCTAGCCCCTGGCACCACCCTGTGGTCCCCCCAAGGGACACGATCCCGGGTGCTAGGGCCCTCCTCACGCAGAAGGTGCCTGCCTCCTCTTGCAGAAGGGCCCTGGGAAACTGAGCGACCACTTCTCGCAGGTCCCTCTCGGGCTTTAGGGACGCCTGGGGCTCCGGTTTCCCCGGTTCCTAGCCCGCGGCCCTCCCCTCTGCCCCGGCCCCGCCTTCCACCCCTCCCCGGCCTGACGTCGAGCAGTGCCACCTCTAGGTCTCAGATCGCCACCAAGCGCCCGCGGGGGAACCAGACACACCCCGGAGGGCGGAGTGCAAGGCTGGGTGAACAAGACCCTAGGGAGGGACTAGGTGACAGAAGGCGAGGCTGGAGAGTGGAGGGACAGAGCAAACACTAGCTACACTTACGTGCGTCCCCCACACCTTGCCCCATCCCAAAGGCCAGGCCTCTCCTTTCCCCCTCCCACTTCTTGCCCAGGGTGACTTCCAACAGACTCTGTCTTAAACAAGTATGTGTAAAGAACAGGGCACCATGGCAGGCTGGGAGGAGGCCCAGAGAAAACCTGGGCCGACCTCCAGGCTACCACAAAGTTCAGTCTCCAGGAGAAAGGGATGTTTGGAAGGCGCACAGGATGTGGTTTCTAGGCCTGGCTCCCTCAGGCTTCCTGTCCCCACAGCCCATCACATTCTGGCCAAGCAGCCATGGCACGAGGTGACATGACTACCAAATAAGACCCAGGGGAGGACCTGGGTGACAGGCAGGGCACAGCATCACACCCATCCCCATAGAGCATCAACATGTCACCCCGGCTGCTAAGAGGCCAGGAGAACTCCACACAAACTAGTTCCCAAGTGTGGTAATTCATCCCTGCAACCCAAGCAATCGGGGCAGCCCTGGCTACAGACTGGGTCTTTATCTCAACACCACGGAACTACACTCAGTAGAGTGCCTGCCTAACACAAAGAATTTGGCCTGAACCTGGGTGGTTCATGACTATAATCAAAGCACTCAGGCATGACGGATATCAGAAGTTCAAGGCCATCCTTGGCTATACAGCCAGATGGAAGCTAGCCTGGACTACACGAAACTGTGTCTCAGACAAAATCCCTAAACACAGAAACACATCTGGAAAGATGGTTCAATGGTTAAGAGGACTGGCTGTTCCTTCAGAGGATCTGGGTTCAATCCCAGTATCTACATGGAGGCTCATGACCATTTGTGGGGTTCCCATGTCCTCAGCTGGCCTCCAAAGTCACCACGCGCACACACGGTGTGTACACACACACACACACACACACACACACACACACACACACACACACGGTGTACACACAGGCAAAACACTCATTCATACACATAAAAAATGATTTAAAAACAAAAAAGCTAAAAAAAAAAATCAAAAGAAGAAATAGGCATGGTGGTACACACCTTTAACCTCAGCCTGGTCTACATAGTGAGTTCTAAGTCAGCCATAACTGAGTGCTCAGACTGCATTTGGTCCCCAGCACCCACCGGGACCATTCTTGTCTGGCCTCCATCGGCACCTGAACTCATGTGCACACACATACGTGCATGAGTTAATAAAAAACAACTCATATTTATGCTTATGTATGTGTGAGAGTGAAGGAGCCATTGAGTCCTCTGTAGCTGGAGGTCTCGTGTTTGTGAGCCCCCAGTGCGTGATGTGGTCCTGAGAACTGAGTGCGGCAATCGCTCTTAACCTCTGAGCCATCTCTCCAACTCCTAAAAAAGCAAGGAAAAAAACTCAAGTTCTGGGGTCACACGGGATGCTGGGTTGTCCTCAAGTCCCCCAAGGCATAACCATAGCTTTAAGTAGGCACAGGAAGTGAAAGGGACCCTGCATTTATTGAGCACCTACTGAATGCTCTATCAGATTTCTTCACAGCAACCCCGTATGGGGGGGGGACGACAAGATGATTTTTATCTCTACTTCAAACAGAGAAGGAAAAGCAAGGGTACACTAAGTCCCCTCCCCAGCACCAACAGATGCCCATGCTAGTGAGCGAAGAAGGGCCTCGAACCCGTGGCTTGAGTCGTGCACACTCACCCGGCCCACGCCTGGCGGCCCCAGTCTTGCACACTACCACGGAAGATCCGCAAGCGCCTGTGGGGCGTGGAGGATGTGTGGCTGAAGATCGCGGAGGCAGACGAGGGCCCAGGAAGGAAAGCGTCGTCCTCGGCCGCCGCCTCCAGGCAGGCGGCCGGGCGCGGCTCAGGGATGCGGCCCCAGCCCCGCCGCGCCATGCGCCTCCCGCCGCCTCGGCCCTTCCGGCTGTGTTCGGGCCGCCCTCGGGGCGGAGCCCAGCCGGGGTGTCTCAGACCTCAGGAAGCCCAACCACCTTCCTCCAAGGCTCGCCGCCTGGGGGTAGTAGCCACAGACCCCTAGATGTCCCCCTCTGCTTGGCACTGTCATTGTTTTCTGAGACATCCCTCTCTCAAAGCCCAGGGTACACCAGGATTCTCAGAGTGCACCCACAAATCCGGATGTTCAGAGAGCCCAAGGCTACTGACACAGCATCTCAGGTTGACTAATTTTTTGGGGGGGTTGGGGGGGTGGGGGAGCGTTAAAACCGGGTCTTATTGTGTAGTTCTGGCTGGTCTGAAACTGATACCAGGCTGGCCTCTTATTTACAGAGATCCACCTGCTTCTGCCTTGCAAATCCTGGGATTAAAGGTGTGCACCACCACCACAGGCAGCAGCAACTCAGATTTTCCAAAACCCTCGTACAGCACGCCAGACACATCCCCAGCGCTCCTTGACTCACCTCCCACAGGCAAAAGCAATGCTCACAATGCTCCTAGTCTGTCACCTATGGCAGGAAATGTTTCCATATGCCCTCACATGTCCCTGCACCCTGCATGGCTCCACACATCCTAGAATGCCCCCCAAAGTGCTGAGACCCTAACAGAAGATAAGGCATGTGTGCAAATCATAGTGACATTACCAATGCTAAGGGATCCCAAAGACACCAGGGGTGTAAGGAGTAAGCCATGGCTCGTAGGCCAGTCCTAGACTTTAATTCTTGCTTTATATTATTTATTGCTCTTTATTTTTATTGCAGTGAGAGTACACACATGCACACATGGCATAGTGCACATGTGGAGATCAAATGACAACCTTCAGGGTCAATCTCTGTCCACTATGTGGGTCCCAGGGACTGGACTCAGGGCAGCAATTGTCTTTACCCACTGAGCCACCTCACTGGCCCCAGCCCCAGATTTTAGGTCATAATCTGGTACATCTACAATCGTGGAAGTCCTCAGAGTGCTACCTATAGCTCACTAGATGTCCCTGAAGCCCCGTTTGCCTGCTTGTAGTCTCATGCAGCCCAAGCTGACCTTAAACTTGCTATGTGGCTGTCTGACTTTAAATTCCTGTTTCTGGAAAAGGGGCCAAGGAAACCCACCCTGGCCCTGAAACCAGAGCTAGTGAAAGAAACACACACTGGATCTGAGACCTGAGCCAGTCAAAGAAACATTTTATCCCTGAACCCAGAACCAAAGAAATGTACTCTGACTCTGAAACCAGTGCCAAAGAAACACACTTTGACCCTCGAATCAGAGCCAGTGAAAGAAATGTGCCCTGGCCCTGAAATTAGAGCCCTAAAGCCCAAAAGAGTCAGTGAAAGAAACATTTTGACCCTGAAACCAGAACCAAATCAGGGATTGGAAATCTGACCAATCCCCACCCTGTAAATCTTCTCCCTAGAAAGCCCCACCCCCAAGAAGCCCTATATAAACCCTGGTCCAGCAGCTGGTTCTCTGCTGCCCTCTCCCACTTCAGGCTGAGGCAGCCACCCTCTTCTGGACCCTTCCCTCCCAATAAACCTCAAGGTTTGGTTTGGAATGATGATCTTTTGCCCGAGCCTGAGCAGCCACAAAACCTGCACAGACAGTAGCTGCTACCTAAGCTCACTGTGGCCTCACTGTGGTGTTCACTGGCTCCCGACTGCCTGGACACTTCCCATCCGAGCTGCAGCGCTCAGTATCCCTGCGCCTGACTGCCAGGATCTCCTTCCATCTGTGCTGCACAAACACCTACATCCACCTCCTCTAGTGCTGGGAATCCAGGCTTCAACACCATGCCCAGTGTATTCATTTGGTGCTTGGGATGGAATAGAGGCAAACTATCAGAGGCAGGCGAGGGAAGCACTGTATCAGCTGAGTCACACCCACGGTATTCTTTCTACTTCTCCAAATCCTAGAAAGCCAGGCATGGCAGCTTTTATCCCAGCACTCTGGAGACAAAGGCCAGTAGACCTGTTCAAGGCCAGCCTGGACTACATAGCAGGTTCCAGACCATCCAGGGCTACATAGTGAGTCTTCCAGGCTGACTGAGTGAGTGAGAGAGACCCTAGAAGCCCAGACTATCTGCAGCCCTCATACACATCTAAGACACCATTAAGTCCCGCTCACCCTACTTTGTGACTTGAGACCCCCACAGTTCATGAAGTAACCCCAAAAATCCAACCTAGAGAAGATCCCAGAACTCTGAGGATGACCATTTGGGATTCCAGATATGATTGCATGTCCTCAACAATGTAACCCAGTGGGGCCCAAGTAAAGCCCTTTTGGTGATGAGAAAAACAGAGGGTGAAAGACTTGAACATAGCCAGCCAGCTGTTTAAAGTCCCCCAGCTTCCCTGTCCTCTAGGAACTCAGGCTGGCTGCAAACTCAAAATGCACCTGCCTTGGCCTCTTAAGTGCTGACAAATGCTCATCTCACCATGCAAGAAGCAAGCTCTATATCAGAAAGGAGCAGAGAATCTGAGACTTTCAGTCCAGAGTTATTAGCATTGGTACCACAGAGTCCAGAGATAGGAGGGCTGAACTTTATCAACTTGGCTTGAAATCACTTTCCCAAAGTCTCAGTCCGCCAACTGTAAAGCAGGTACAGTAAATATACCTGGACGAAGGGCTAGAGCTGGACTCACACAAAGCCCAGCTTCCATCTCCTAAATACTTTAGTGCTATTCTGGAGCTCCTGAGGCAGAAACAGAATTGGGATCTTAAACCTTAGTGAGTTCAAGGCCAGCCTGGGCTAAGGGGTTCAAAAGACGCAGTACCGGGGGCTGGAGAGATGGCTCAGCGGTTAAGGGCACTGACTGCTCTTCCAGAGGACCAGAGTTCAATTCCCAGCACCCACATGGCAGCTCACAACTGTCTGTAGTTCCAGTTCCCAGTTCCAGGCAAATAAATAAAAAAGTATTTAAAAAAAAAAAAAAAAAGACGCAGTACCATTTGGATGTAGTGTGGATTCAATAGCTACAGTGTTTTTAATCTGAGAAAATGCTTGATATTACGTATGCAAGCCAATGACAGACAATGATGGTCATAGCTAGCACCTAACCCTTTCTCAAAAAATAATAAAAGGGGGCTGGAGAGATGGCTCAGCGGTTAAGAGCACCGTCTGCTCTTCCAGAGGACCCGGGTTCGATTCCCAGCACCCACATGGCAGCTAACAACTGTCTGCAGTTCCAGTTCCAGGCAAACACCAAGGCAAATAAATAAATAAATAATAAATAAATAAAGTTTTTTTAAAAAAAAAAATAATAAAAGATTATTTTGTGACCACATGACCTGTGAGCAGCTGGGTCAGAATTTAAAGCACTGTGGTGTCTCTTTGCTTGGGTTTATTTGAGGTCAGGTCTCACCCTAGTAGCCTAAGATAGTCTTAAACTAATGATCTTGATGTGGAATGTCTTTCTGTGAACATCATTGGTTGATAAAGGGACTGTTATGGCCTATGGGAAGGCATCTCAGAAGCAGAGCATAGATAAAGGAGAAAGACGGTGGAGAGAAGCCACCAAGAGGACAAGATGTAAAAGCAAGGCAGATTAATGGATATGGGTTGAGTTAAAATGAGAGAGCAATAAGCCTGAGCTATAGCAGTAAGCCTGAGCTATAGGCTGATCAGCATGAAATTAATGTAAGGTTTTGTGTGATTATTTGGGGCTAAGCGGCAACAGGGCTGTGAATGGGTCTGAACCATGGGCTAGGTTGAAAAGACAGGCCAGAAACTCTCAGTGCACTCTCCCAGTGCTGAGATGACAGGCATGTGTCACTGCGCCTCCCTACCCCGAGTTTGCCAGCCTTTATTATGAGTCCCTTTGTAGACTTTTCAAAAAAACTCAGATTGTCTTCCCCATAAAATGGTAATGACTGCATAGCACAGTTGTCCCTGTTGCTGACCACTTCAAATCCTCAGATCTATCCAAGCTCAGACTGAGATGTTTAAGGCAGGTACAAATTGTGAGCCCAGCACTGGCCAGGCAGACAGGAGGCTTAGGACAGTCAAGGTCATTTTGGCTACATTGTGAGTCTGAGCCCAGTGAGGGCTCCATAAGACCTTGTCTCCAACACCAAAAGCCAAATTTCTTTTTACTCTTTTTAAAGACTTTATTATTTGGGGGCCTAGAGAAACGGCTCAGCAGTTACAAGCATTGCTCCTCCAGAGAACCTGAGCTCAATTCCTAGCATCCAGGTCAGATGGTCCACAACTGCCTGCAATTCATTCTAGCCCCGGCCAGAGCCCCTGTGCTGGGCTTGGTGGTGTACAACTGTAATCGCAACACTCATGAGACAGGTGGATCTCTGTGAGCTCGAGACCAACCTAGCCTACAAAAAAGGTCCCAGTACAGCCAGGGTTGGTACACAGAGAAACCCTGTCTCTCAAACCCCAAGATAATTAAAATTAAAGAAATATTGTTATCTTTTATGTTCATGTTCCATGTGTGTGGTGGTGCCTGAGGAGGCCAGAGACGGAATTAAATTCCTGGAGCTGCCAGGTGTAGGCAACCGGGAGAACTTCAGTTCTCTGCAAGAGTAGCAAGCGCCCTCACCTGCCGACAAGCACCCTTACCTGCTGACCCATCTCTCTGGCCCTTGTTCTTATTTTTAATTATAAAAATGTTTATTTATTGATCCAGTGTCTGTGGGCGCATGTGTGAGGCCACAGGACACAGCCTCCAGATTCCATTCTCTCCTTCTACCATATGGGTCCTGGGAAACACAGTCAGGTCATCAGATGCACAGCCTTTACGTGCCGACCCATCTCTGCTGCCCAAAATTTGCTTTTTAAGTGTATTTGGATCTAAGTATGGTGACGTGCTCCTGCCACCCAAATATTTGAGAGGATAAGACAAAAACATCAAGGGTTGAAAGCAAGCCTGGCCTATGTATGGAGTCTCTGCCTGGGGGTGTGAGGAGTAGGAAATCTTGGAAATGGCTCAGCAAGTTGAGGCAGCTGCCAGGCCTGCTGACCCGAGAGCAATCTCTGGAGTCCACATGGAGAGAGCAGAAGGCTCCCAACTGAAGCCTACATGCAAACCGTGATACACACCGCCATCCATCCCAGAATAAATAAATAAATGTAAATTTTTAAAAAAAAATTGTAGGGAGATGGAGAATTGGTTAAGTAATTAAGAGCACTCGCTGCTCCTATAAAGGACCTGGGTTTGGGTCTTAGCACCCACAGAGAGGCTCACAACCATCTTCTGTCTTTTGGACTCTTCCAACACAGTGAACACCCAGTGCAAAATGTAGGCAAAACTCCCAGTCCTCATGGGGAGGACTGTGTTGAATCAGTACAGAAACCATGCTGCTCTACAGAAGCAATCAGAATATCATAGACTGCAGGAGTGTCCTGGAATCTGCTCCCAGCATGATTCTGATCACTTGCTTAGCATGTGTGAGGCCCTGGGCTTCATCCCAGTGTGGTAAAAAAAAAATAAAAATAAGCTTAGATCTTTAGGCTGCATACATAAACTCCCAAGAAGCAGCAGTCTTCCTTCATTCCAGATGTGGGGTCACATTGCTGCAAACTTGGGTTCCCACCCTTAGCCCTATGACACTTGGGAGCTAAGTGACCTTTGTTGTTCTGGGTGGCTGGCCGGTGTAGCAACCTTGCCTTACTCACTAGATGTCAGTAGCACACTTTGCTTGCGGAATGTGTACAGCCTTAGCCACGCTTCCTTGAAGCTTTGACAATTCCTACCTCAGTTCTTAAGGTCCAGATACTAATAACCAGGACCCAGGAAAATTTCAGCTTTCTTGCCCACTGACTTGCTGAAGCTCCTCTGCAGCCTGATGGAGTTGTGTTGTTTAGAATGCTCTTAGTAGTAGTTTTTGGTTTTTGTTTTTCCTTTGAGAAAGGCTTTCTCTGTGTATCTCTGGCTGTCCTGGATCTCATTATATAAACCAGGCTGGCCTTGAACTCAGAGATCCACCTGCTTCCAAGTGCTGGGATTAAAGATGTGTGTCACCACTGCAAGGCTAGAACAGAGACAGTGGTGGGTTCTTTTTTAAAATTTGTTTATTTAATGTATACTGGTGAGGGTGTCAGGGACTGGAGTTACAAACAGTTGTGAGCTGTTATGTTGGTTCTGGGAACTGAACTCTGGTCTTTTGGGAGAACAGCCAGTGCTCTTAACCAGTCAGCCTTTTCTCCAGTCCGCTGACAACCCTGAGATGCAGAGGCCAGAAAGGGTAAACCTGGACAGGATTACCTAGCCTAGAAGAAATAGAGCTAGATTTTTTAAAAAATAGTATGTATTTTTACTTTATATCTACAGGAGGCTTGCCTGCATGTGTGTATTGATGACCAGCCACCCGCAGAGGCTGGGAGAGGCTGTCAGATCCCTGGAACAGAGCTACCATGAGGTGCTGGGAACTGAACCTGGATTCTCTGGAAGAGCGGGCAGTGCTGTTAGCTGTTGGGCCAGCTCTTCAGACCCCTGGGGTGGGATTTCTAAAAATAAAAATAAATTTTTTTTTTAGATTTAATTTTTTTGTATTTATCAAAAAAAAACAGTAAAAAGAATTTAAAATGCAGAAGAGTTAACAATAACTATACAGAGGATAAGAATCATAAGCATGGTTTATCAAGGGTGGAAATGCAAAAAAGATTACTACACATATATTTACTTTGTGTTCAGCTATAAAAATAAATTTATTTTAATTTCTTAAAATTTATTTTATTCTTGCCAGGTCTGGTGGTGTTCACCTTTAATCTCAGCAGATGCAGAGGCAGGTGGATTCCTGAGTTCAATGTCTGTCTGACTACAGAGAGAATTCCAGGAATGTCAGAGCTACACAGACTCTGAAACTCTCTAAAAACAAACTAACAGAATGACTTTACTTTTAACAATGTATGTTGTGTGTATGTGTACCTGAGAACAAGTACCACCAAGGCTGGAAGAGGGTGGCAGATCTCCTGAAACTGTAGTAACAGGCAGTTAGTTGTAAGTCTGTCCTGGGAACTGAACCTGGGGCCTTCTGTAAGAACAGTGCCATAAAATAATAAAAAATAAATATTTAAAAGGAGCTGGAGAGATGGCTCAGAGGATAAGAGCACTGACTGTGCTTCCGGAGGACCTGAGTTCGATTCCCAGCATCCACATGGCAGCTAACAACTGTCTGTAATTCCAAGATCTGACACCCTTACACAGTTATACATGAAGGTAAAACACCAATTCACATAAAATAATAAAAAATAAATAAAAAATAATAAAAGAACAATGCATGCTCTTAACTGCAGAGTGTCTAGAGTTAGGGTTCTGTGTTGTAGAATATTATTTTATGGTGTGTTACTTTTATTTATGTTGCATTTGTTTTACTCTGTAAAGTTGTTACTTTGCCTGTCTAAAACACCTGATAGTCTAATAAAGAGCTGAATGGCCAATAGCAAGGCAGGAGAAAGGAGAGGCAGGACTGACAGGCAAAATAAGTAGAAAGAGAAACCTGGGGGCTGGACAGATGGCTCAGCCGTTAAAGGCTAGGCTCATAAATATAAGAAATCTGGAAGGATAGAGAGAGAAGGAGAAGAATATCAGAGGCCAGTCACCCTGCTACAGAGCCAGCCAGAGTAAGAAAGATACATAGAAACAGAAAAGGTAAAAGCCCAGAGGTAAAAGGTAGATGGGCTAATTTAAAGTTAAGAAAAGCCGGCTAGGGAAGCTGGAGAGATGGCTCAGAGGTTAGGAGCACTGACTATTCTTCCTGAGGTCCTGAGTTCAATTCCCAGCAACCACATGGTGGCTCACAACCATCTATGATGACATCTGGTGCCCTCTTCTGTATATTGTATGCATAATAAATAATAAATCTTTTTTTAAAAAAAAAAAAGAAAGAAAGAAAAGCTGGCTAGAAATAAGGCAAGCTAAGGTCAGGCATTTCTTTCTTTCTTTTTTTTTTTTAACTTTTATTTTTATTTATTTATTTGCCTTGGTGTTTGCCTGGAACTGGAACTACAGACAGTTGTCAGATGCCATGTGGGTGCTGGGAATTGAACCCCGGTCCTCTGGAAGAACAATCAGTGCTCTTAACCGCTGAGCCATCTCTCCAGCCCTGGGGCATTTCTAATTAATAATAAACCTTCAAGTGATTTGGTATCTGGGTAGCACCCCACCCCCCCTACCCTTGAGCCAGGAACAGCCCTGGAATTTTCCTGTGTTTTAAGACAGGGATTCTGGGCTGGAGAGATAGCTCAGAGGTTAAGAGCACTGACTGTTCCTTCAGAGGATCTGAGTTCAATTTCCAGCATCCACATGGCAGCTAACAACTGTCTGTAATTCCAAGATCTGACACCCTTACACAGGATGTATAACATGCATGCAGGCAAAACGTCAATTCACATAAAAAAAAAAAAAAAAAAAAGACAGGGATTCATTTGGCCCAAGCTGGCCCAAAAGTGACAATACTGTAGAAGCTGAGACCTTGAAGTTCTGACTCCCTGCCTCCACCTCAGAAATGCTGGGTTACAGGTAGCACCACCATGCCCAGTTCATAAGGTGCTGGGAAGGAAGTCCATGGCTTATGTATTCAAGTAAACATTCTACCAACTGAGCTATAAGCCAGCTTCTTCTTCTGTGTTTAAGATTTTGCTTTTCCCTACATGAATGTCTGTGCACCATGTGCTTGTGGTGCCCAGAGGCCAGAAAGGGGTACCAAATCCCCCGCTCATCCAAGGACCCAGGTTCAACTTCCAACAACCACACGGCAGCTCACAAGTATTTGTAATTCCAGGGGATCCAATGTACTCTTCTGTCCTCAGTAGGACACTAGGAATGCACATGGGGTACTGACATCCATGCAGGCAAAACACCCATACACATAAAATAAAATTTTAAAAAAGGTACCCTTCCTCCAGCCTTAACCTCAGAGTGCTAGGACTATAGGTGTGGTGTCACGCTCAGCTTTGGTCCCTTCCTAGAAAGCCTCTCTCTCCGGGACCTAGAAGCTGCCTATTCACTTCCTTCTCACCCTGCCCCGGGACACTGGCCTTCCTTCCCCTCTGCCACTGGACACACCCATACTGTATCTTCAGTGTCTCCACTCAGATGTCACCTCTGCAGAGGCCTTGCCTGACCTCAGGATTCCTCTGTGCTTCCTGTCCTACACGTCATCTACAATTATCTGATGGCTTTGTTATTTCTGACTCAACACTGTCTGAGAACTCCAGACAGCAATACTTTTTTTTGGTTCTTTTTTGAAACTGGGTGGCATGCACCAGGCTGGCCTGGAACTCACTATGTAGCAGTGCTTTATTGTGATCCTGATCCTCCTTCACCTTCCTCCTGAAGTGCTGGGATGGCAGATCCGTTTTCTGGGGCTAGGAATGAAACTGGGGCTTCTCCAATGCTGGGCAAGCATTCCACCAACTGAGTCCAGACAGCAGCAAATCCGAGCCAAAGCCCTGAGTGGTGCATGTCTGGAAAGAAGGTTCTTGACAGAAGAGGACTCTGAGGACACCAAGCAAGGGAGGGACAGCATGGTTGCATTTGATTTCTTTCGTATCCAGAGACTGAGCAGGTAAAGGCACTTGCTGCAAGCCTGGGGACCTGAATCCAATCCCTAGGACACACAAAGGGAAGAACTAGCTTCCACAAGTGTGTCTGGCCTCCAACCTCCACACGGTTGCCATGGTGCCCCTGCGCATCCCTCAGCACAAAATACATCTAAAGAAATGCAACAAAAGGGGGCTGGAGAGATGGCTCAGAGGTTAAGAGTATTGGCTGCTATTCCAGAGGTCCTGAGTTCAATTCCCAGCAACCACATGGTGGTTCACAACCATCTATAGTGAGATCTGGTGCCCTCCTCTGGCATGTAGATATGCAGACAGGACACTGTTTACATAATAAATGAATGAGTGAATGAATGAATGCAGTAAAAGAAGTAACAGCTGGAGAGAAGCCTTCTGGGTCTCCCAGAGGACCCATGTGCAGTTCCCAACCCACAGGTCACTAGCTACCTTAACTCCAGTTCCACAGGATCTGATACCCTTTTGGCCTCTGAACACACTGCATACACAGGGTACACAGACATAAGATGCAAGCATAACAACCATAGATATCAAAAATACAAATCACTAAAATAATTTTAATGATTTCTTCTATGTGCATTGGTGTTCTTCCGGCATGTATGTCTGTGCCAGGGTATCGATCTCTTGGAACTGGAGTCAAAGGAGGAGGAGGAGGAGGAGGAGGAGGAGGAGAAACTGTCTGTGGTCTTCGGCAAAGCCTGACATGAGCTACTATGTGGTGCTGAGAATTGAACCTGGGTCCTCTGGAGAAGCAGCCAATGCTGCTACTACTTCTGTTCTTTTTCTTCTTTTGTTCATTTGTTTGGGTTTTTTTTTGACATAGAGTTTCTCTGTGTAACCCTAGAGGTCCTAGAACTCGCTTTGTAGACCAGTCTGGCCTCGAGCTCACAGAAATCTGTCTACCTCTGCCTCCTGAATGCTGGGATTAAAGGTGTGCATCACTACTGCCTGGCAAGGATCCAGTGCTCTTGGCTGATCGCTGTACCATCTCTCCAGCTCTAATAAGTAAATCTTAAAAAAAAAGAAAAAGAAAAGTAATCAGGCAGTGGTAGTGAGCTGCCTTTAATCCCAGGCACTCAGGAGGCCGAAGCAGGCAACTGAGTCTCAGGCAGAGTGAGTTTCAGGACACGAAGAAAACACAGAGAAACCCTGTTTTGAAAAGCAAATTAAGGCTAAAAAGCTAAAAACACAACAAAAAAGTAAAACATCTGGTACCTGATGTTCTCACCCTAACAGCAGGAAGCTCCCGAGGCTGTGTCTAGAGACTTGTATGTTGTCTCTGTCTCTGGAAGACAGAGGCCACTTTGAAGCTAAGGGAACTTTCCTTTTGAGTGATATCATTTGAGGAAATGCTTTTTTTCCAAAGAGTTCTTGGCTGCTCAGGTACTGCAACACTAGACCACAGCCCCAGGGACATGCTCTGCCTTCTGAGAGAAGGGGGCTCAGGGGTTGGGGATGGAGCTCGGTAGCTGACTTACCTGCATCCCTTTGGCCCTGGGTTCTGCCTCCAGCACAATGATAAGCAAATGCAATCTCAGCACTCAGGAAATGAAGGCAGAATCATCTCGAGTTCAAGGCTATCCGGAGCAAAGCCAGACCCTGGCTCAATAAACAACAGCAAGGGAGGCCAGCACGGTGGAGCACACCTTTAATCTCAGCACTCAGGAGGCAGAGGAGGATCTCTGTGAGTCTGAGGCAGCCTGGTCTACAGAGTGAGTTCCAGGACAGCAAGGGCTATGTAGAAAGATTGGCTCAGGGAGCTGGAGAGATGGCTCAGCAGTTTAGGAGCACTGGGTGTTCTTCCGGTGACCTCCAGAGGTTCTGAGTTCAGTTCCCAGCAGCCACATGGTGGCTCACAACCATCTGTAATGCCCTCCTCTGTCCTGCAGGAATACATGCAGACACAATGCTGTATACATAATTAATAAATAAAGATTAAAAAAAAAAAAGACTGGCTCAAAAGACAAAACAAAACACAAACACCAGCAGCAGCAGCAGGCATAAGGACATGAGTTCAAATCTTTCACACTCATGCTGAAGTCAGTCCTGTCAGGGCTGGGGAGAGGGCAGTCCCTGGGAGCCCACCGGGCAACCAGTGGTCCCAGGATGCACTGTCTCAAGGAAAGGAAGTAGGAGAGTGGTGTCCTCCTCCAGCCTCTGCACAGGAGCACATGGATACCAGGAGCATACTAAAAGTACAAACAACAGGGTGGGGGAGCCTCGCTCCTGGAACCCACACTAAAACATAGAAACCAGATGAAGATCTCACTGGGGAGTGGAGGATTTAGGGACTGGAGAGATGGCTCAGCAGTTAAGAGTACTGCTCTTATAGAGGACCCAGAGTTTGATTTCCAGCAACCCCATAGGGACTTACAACTATCTGTAACTGTGGTCCCATGGGCTCTAACACATCATGTGCACAACATGCATGTGCTTCACAGACATACATAGAGGCAAAACATCCATACACATAAAGAAAAGAATAATAAGAAAAATTTTAAAGAAAGAAATCTGGCAATGGCAACAGCCTGTAATCTCAGAGCCAGGAGGGGTAAAGATTGGGAGACACTGTCTCAGAAACTGAGGTAAGCCAGCTGAGATGGCACACATCTTTGAGGCCAGCCTGGTCTACACAGAGAGACACAAACAAACAAAAGTAGCCGGCTTTGGAAGGGCTAAGACTGAAGTGGTCCTATGATTGCCATTCGAACAGATGTACACCTGTGCGGGTAGCTGGCAAGTAGCCAAGCTAGTGAAGGATTCCATGCCAAAAACAAGATGCTGAGCTAGAGACAGGACTTAGTGGCTAAGAACACTTGCTGGTCTTCAGAAGACTGGGGTTTGGTTCCTAACATCCACACTGAACAGGTCACTGTTCCTTACTCCAGCTAGAGGGTCTCAAATCCTCTTCTGAAATCAAGGCACCTGTATACAGCTGCTACACACACAGATACTTAGTCCAAGATCCCTCAGGTGTAAGCACTTGCCACATGGGCCTATGGACCCACTGTCATCCACAGAACTCACGATGGAACGGGGAACCAACTCCTTATGGTTGTTCTTTGGTCTCCACATTCACACTGTGCCCAAATTCACACCGAGACTACACACAACAAATAGAACCAATATATTATTAATAGCTAATAATATAAATAATAATTATTAGTGGGGTTTGTTTGCTTTTTGAGACATGGTCTCACTATGTAGATCAGGCTGGTCTTGAACTCATAGAGATCCACCTACTTCTGCTTCCCAATTCCTGGGATTAGAGGTGTGCACCACCATTCTCAGCCCTGCTCACAATAATAAATAAAATAAATAAGGTGGAGAGCAATAGAGGAACATGCACAACACTGACTTCTGTTTCCACATGCACACACATGCATAACACCACACATAAAATACAACAGGGCCTGTAAGATGCTCAAGGAGTAAAGAAACTTCTATAAAAGCCTGAGGATCTGAGTCCCAGCACTCACTCACATGGTAAACTGAGAACCAACTGCTGCAATATGTCCTCTGCTTGTCAACGGAATACTCAAAACACACACACACACACACACAAATATGCAATAAAAACATATAATGTATAAAATGCAATACACGGAAAACAAGGCTCAGAGAGAAACAGTCTCCTAGACTAGAGAAGACACCATTTCAATCTCCTACTGTTCTGCAGTTGAGACTTTGGAACTTCAATCTTGTTATGTCCCCATGGCCTTGGCCACTTCCCTCTGGGAAGAAGCTCTCCAAGATGGCTCAGAGGTTAAGAGCTGGTACTGGTCTTGCAAAGAATGGGAAACTAAATCCCAGCACCCCTCTGTAATTGCAGTTCAAGAAAATTCCATACCTCTGGCCTCTGTGGGCATCTGCACTAGCATACATATTCCCACACATACATACACATATAATTTTAAAAAATTCAAATACTCAGGCATCGTATCATACACTTGTAACCTAGCACTCAGGAGGCAAAGGCAGGAGTCTGTGGGTTCAGGGCCAGCCGGGTCTACAGAGTGAGTTCTAGGACAGCCAGAACTGTTATACAAAGAAACCTTGTCTAAAAACACAAACACAAAAACAAAAGGCAGGCACAGTGGTGGAGGCCTTTAGTCCCTGAATTCCCAAGGGCAGAGGCAGGTGAGTCTTATAGAGTTAAGGCCAGATTGGTCTACACAGGGAGGTCCAGGACAGCCCAGGCTACATAGTGAGACTCTCTCTCAAAAAAAGGTGGTGGTGGGGGGCACAGCCAAGGATGTAGCAAGCTGTACAGAGGTTGGAGTCAGAGGTTCTGATGCTTGTTGAGACCCAGGCCTCAAAGGCAGGACAGGGCTGGGAATTGTTCCTGGGTCAACTTTCCTTTCGTTCTTTCTTTTTTTAAAGATTTATTTATTATGTATACAGTATACAGAAGAGGATACCAGATGTCACCATAGATGGTTGTGAGCCACCATATAGTTGCTGGGAATTGAACTCAAGACCTCTGAAGAGCAGCCAGTGCTCCTAACCTCTGAGCCATCTCTACAGCCCCTCCTCTTTTTAAATATTTATTTTTATTTTATGTGAATTGGTGCTTTGCCTGCATGTATAATTGTGTAAGGGTGTCAGATCTTGGAATTACAGACGGTTGTTAGCTGTCATGTGGATGCTGGGAATCAAACTCCGGTCCTCCGGAAGTACAGTAAGTGCTCTTAACCACTGAGCCATCTCTCCAGCCCCCAACTTTTCTTTCAAGTTCCTCCGGGACTGAACAAGCGGATGTTCCCACAGCAGCGTCCTAAGGCGCGTGGAGTTAGGGGACACAGCCCTGCCCCAACCTGGCGCCCAGCTCCCCGAGGCATTCCATAACCACGAAATGAGAGCCAACACTGCATGCTTCTCGCCGTCCAGCAGAGGGCGCTTCAATAGCCCAGCTCCCAGGGCAGGGCCTGGCCTGTGGCCCTCGGCCCGCAGCAGGGACCACAAGGGCAGAGGACCCCAGTGGAAACATCACCCACGAAAGACACCAGCCTGGTTGTATGCACGTCCCTCGTGGGGAGCCAGAAAGTGTTCCTCTGGGGTAGAGAGAGTGGGAAAGTCCAATGAGTGGTAAGAGGCCATCCCAGTGCCCCCTCTCCCCTGCCTCTGCCTTTCCTCTCCTTCCATCTGTCTTTGGACAGATCGCAGCAGGGATGTGACTCAGCCAGAGGCTGCGCCAGGAACGCCGTCTTGCGCACCCCCGCCAGGTCTGAGGACCTAGTGCAGACGCCACCTCGAAGAGGAAAAGTGCCTCTCCGGGGGTTCTTGGAAACCTAGCAGGGAGGCTGCACCCTTCTTTGCATTGGTTGCCTGGATTCCACAACAGTGTCGGGGATCCGCTATATGCGCAGAAGCAGAGTTGCGTTTGTTCTGAGACCCCTTCCTCTTTCTGTGCAGGGCGCTGGCACCAATGCAGTGCCTCAGTCCACAACCCACTAACTGTCCCAGCTGTGGCCTCCGCAGGCCACATACTTCCCTCAGGGAAACCGAAACCCGAGCCAGTTCAGGGACAGGCTGAGATTCCTGTTTTTGATTTCTCACTACAGGACAAGCTGCTTTCACTGCGGCCTCCTCCATTTTCCTCTAAATTCAGGGCTCAGGTCTCTGCAGAAGCTTTCATGCACACCTGGAGCTCTGAACTCCCAAACTGATTCCTCCTGGGCAGTGACTAAACTGGAAGCTGATATTCAGAGGATGCCCCTGCCAAGGTACCTGAGAGACCTCAACCAGAAACTGGGAGCTTCTTGTCTGAGCTTCAGGGCATAAAGAGAGATTTTTGATTTCTTTGATTGGCAGTTTCCACACCAGTACAACAGAGATTCCACACAGGTTACTGGCAAGAAGTGAGGTAAAGGGGTGTGTATGTGAAGGAAAGGCCCCAGAGCCCAAGAATGATCCATTAACGAAAGGGCATATGAATTGTAATTATTACCGCTCAGCCACAGTTCATCAGACAACAGGGGGCCAGGAAGTCCCTGGGGCCTTAAAAGTGAATAGGGCCTGATTCCTAAAGCTCCACCCCCATCTCAGAGGCTCCAAGCCTCTGACTTGACATTTCCTGTTGATAAGAGCTTTGTGTTTGGGTGTTTATGTGTGTGTTTTCCCAGGTTCCCTATGAGCTTTGAGCTTTGTGTTTTGGTGTGTGTGTGTTTTCCAGGTTCCCTATGAGCGTGTGCGTGTGTGTGTGTGTGTGTGTGTGTGTGTGTGTGTGTGTGTTTTCCCAGGTTCCCTCTTCTAGTTCCCTCTGAGAAATCTCAGGAGCCTGACACTTGCTTCCTGGTGGGACTCAGACAGCTGGTGTTGGAGAGTATGAGGGGGAGGGGGTCCTTGGAGAGCTGTAGGAACTGGGGGGGGGGCAGGAAGAATCTAGGAACATTGCAGTCATAGTCTAAAGGAGCCATAGTTGGGGACTACAAGCACGAGAAGTCCAGATAAGACATTTTACAGATGCTCTAAAGGAACAGACAATCGTGGTGAATGTTAACCGTCAAACACCCAATGGCCTTGAGAGCTCAGTCAGAGCCTGGGGCACCTTCTACAGTGGTTTCAATCATTGGAACTAGCCTAGATCAAGACATTAGTAATTAGGGTACTAGGGCAGATGGTGCATGGCTTATCAGAATACTGTTAGAACTGTCACTGACTTAGATGACGCATAACTGTGCAGGGGAGAGTGAGGCAGGGCTGTCATAAGTTCAAGGCCAGCTTAAAGGGTGGTCACATTGGCCCAAGCCTCTGGGTCTGTGGAACACATACTGTCACCATGGAGATGTCCCCTGGAACACGGAAACCATCCTATAGTTATTGTTTTGGAAACACATAGCCACTAAAACACAATAGCTATGTCTCATGAGGACACAGTCACTCTGTCCCCACCACAGACACTATGCCAGAGGCAGCCATCACTGTTACCATATCAAAACTGCACTCTGCTGGGTGCAAATACAGTCATGTTGTTACAGCTCTGTGACAGACACAGACATAGTCACTTTGGGACAGTTACAGCAGTCCAGAAGCACACTGCAACTGTCATAGTCCCCAAAACAGAGTCCAGGCAGCCCAAGCCAGTCACACACCTAAGGATCCGCTCCTGTCTTTGACTATACCATAAGCAGTAATCCCAGCTATACTATACACCTTCACGTTACACTTCAGAAAGCTGGGACCTACTCTTTGATGGCACCTCAGATGCCCTTGGCACTGGTCCATGGGGCTCCTTGGGGTGCCCCTGATCCCTAAATGCCCGGAAAGGAACTTGTTCCAAATGTAATACAGGACTGGATAGTGCTCCCCAGAAAATCACCCTGGATTCCTAACGCTAGCTACCGCAGGGCTCTTCAGATTAGTTTCTCCACTCCACCAGAGTCTCTTCCCAACAGAAGGAATCAGCGTAGTGGTTCTTGTAGGCACCCCTTATAAAATGATCGTTAGAGTATCCCACAATGACCCCCTCAGTAAGTCTCTCCAAGTGGTACCCTCTCCAGCAGCTGCTCTGTACCAGAGTGCCCTGAAGCTGCTTAACTCTCCATTCCCAACTACACCCCGGAAACTGCAACAGTAAAGGAGCTTCTGGTGCAGTGGCTCCCCCTCTCACCACCCACGCGGGTCACGATGGCCCCACCCGCCCCACAGCGCCCCCTTTAGCCAGATTTGTGCGTGGCGCCCCTCGCACGCCTGTGCGCTCTGCGCGCCCTGGGAGTCTCACCGCCTGCTGCTGCCTCCGCTGGTACCGTTGCCGTGGAAGGACGAGGGCCAGGACATGCGGGTAGTCCGCAGGCCTGGCCGGTCGCCAGTATCCACGGCGTCGGCGCGCTCCATGGGCCGGTGCGGCGAGCGCTCCGGCTCTGAGCGCTCGGCACTGTCCGAGTAGCCGCGCTGCTGGATGCGGATCGGGGTCCTCGGTTGCCGCCACAGGTGCTGGGGGGGCGGCTTCAGGGTGGCCTGGCCCTCCCGGGGCCCGGGGAGAGAGAGAGAGAGACTCCTCTCCGAGGGGGCGGCCGGAGGCTCCATGGCTCCGGTTCTGTCTCGCGGGGCGCCCGGGGGGCAAGGCGTCCCCTGACCTGTACGAGATCAACGACGCCACGGCCGAGGCGCTTGGGGACCAATGGGGGCTCCTGGCCTCAGTGGGGCCATGGCGCCCAAGAGCGGAGAGCGCGGACGGCGGCAGCGCCGGAGTCTTCCCAGCGCTGGGAGCCCGCTGCGCTCTCGGAACCCGGCGCCAGCCGCGACTCTCCGCCCTGGTCCGCCCCTCCCTGCCCCCCGCCCGCCCAACGACTGTCACAGCACCACCCCCTCCTCCTCCAAGACGAGGAGGGTGGCGGCCTTCCACACCCACGCACAGCCCAATCCCGCCGGGGAGGGGGCGCCGCCGCGCGCCTATCTCCAAGAGCCCTTTAGAACATCAGGCTTGCTCAGGGACCGAAGAGTTAAAGGGTTAATAGCATCCGGACCGAGACATCCGACTGGTTGGCCGGGTGTCACTCAGCAGCATCCATCAAGGCTGGGGCGGAGTCAGGGGCTGTGGTTTCCTTGTCTCTAGAACCCAAGTCACCCTTTCTCCCAGGCCCCCTTTTTGGGAAGTGGTCTCCGTGCTTCCAAGGCGTGGTATCTGCAAGCCAGTAGTGTTGCGCACAGGACCGTGACGGCGCGTGGCTCCCCCCACAGCCTGGCTGGATGTGAGCGCACGTGGCCCCTTCCGAGGGTTGTCTGTGTTTTCGATGTCGCCTGGAAGAGTGTGCGCGCACGTGGTGGTTGCTCCCGCTGCTGCTGTCGGGGGTGTAAGGATGCGCGCACACGTGTGCGGCCCGTCCAGAGGGTGGAGCGCCCCATGGGGTCAGTTCCGGTAGCCCCGGACTGCGCACACCTTCCCACGCGCTCGGGAGCTGTATTGTGATTATGATGGGAGGATGCTGGTGCCAGGGGTCCACGGGATTTCTCCCGTTTCCTGACTGTGACTCCCGAGGGTGTCTGCTGGTGCATGTCGATGTGGTCGGCTTCTTGAGGTGTGTCTTGTCGGGGGTGTGTCCTTTTGGGTTCCCCTGTGGCTAGCAAATAGATATCGCCACCTCTTTTATCTTATTTTTTATGTTATTACATTATTTTTGTGTGCATGTGTGTGGGCATACGTGTCCCCCTCCTCACCATCCAAATGCTACATAGCTCAACTGCTGCAAGATTTGGTCCAGCTGTGTACCCTTATCCGTTAGATGTCTCGAAGGGTCACAGGACAATCTACAGGAGTCAAGTCTCGCTTTCCACCTTATGGGCCTGGGGAATTGAACTCAGTTAATAAGCTTGGAGGCAAATGCCTTTATCCACTGAGCCATCTAGCCAGCCCAATTGTCGCCCCCTCTTCTTTTAATTATTAAAAACTTTAAAGCTCTTCTGCAGGAGGTAAACTGAGGCAGGTGAGAGGGGTAGCTAGGACAGGAGAACCTTGGAGGGTACACCCCACCTCTGTCGTTTTGTAGGCGAGTAAACAAACGGAGCCTCTTCCCCTCGTCTCCCGCCCTCAGAACCCCCCTTCCGGCACCTAAATCCGGAGTCGCTGTGACTCACGCTCCCGCCTCCCTCAGCGCCGTGCCGAGCGAACGAGCAAAGAGTGAGCGGGGATTCAAGCGCATTCCCATCCCTCCTCCCAGCTCTGGGTGAGCGCCGATGGCTGCTGGGTTGGGGGGTGCTCCCCCGTACCCCACCTCCTTCCTAGGCTGGATCTTTGCATAGATGCTGCAATGTCCCCTGGTCTAAGCCCTCGCCCACGTACATCCCTACCCCTCCTGATCGCCTAGGGGGACAAACCTGTATTGTTGCCCCTCCAACCCCGTTCTTATTAACATACAGGCAACAGCCCTTTTCCAGTCTCCCAATTTCTTTAACCACTGTTCTCTAGCTGGAGGGGACTCTCGAGCGTGGGCTAACTAACGCAGCAAAAGAACTGGCCCCCAGTAACAGCCCCAGGTGTTCCCCGAAGCCAGAACTGTATCTGACCCCCACTTCTTTTAGGAACCTCCCCCCAGGCATCTAAGCGGGATTTGGGCATTTGCAAGGGTTTCAAGTCTTTGGGGATGGGACTGAGAGATGTAACTTTGGCCCCAACTCTGGATGAAGGTCAAGGGCATGTATTCTCGAGGTGGAGCATGGGGGAGCTGAGGTGGAAGGCTCGAAGCCATGGACCAGGGCTAGTATTTAGGCTTGAGGGTGGGAGTTTTTCCTCTCATCTGGGAAAGGTATCATAGCTTCTTAAACACAGACCCTCCAAGGGAGTGGGTGGGGGCTGGGGTAGAGGAGAGATCCAAGGAGGATGCCAGGGGAATGAAATCTGGGCAGGGTGGGCCGGCAGAGGCAGCTCTACTGTTTGGCTCTCTCTACCTGAGCTCCCAGCCAAGGAGTGGGAGTAGGGGCTGGGTTGCCCTGGGATGACACAGATGGGAAGAAATAGCTAGAAAGCACAACTAGTGGTCTGGGGAGAAGGGGCTTGTGCCAAGCCTGATGGATGACCTGAGTCAGATCCTCAGGACCCACATGGTAGAAGGAGAAGAGAGCCTCAAAGCTGTCCTCTAAACACCACCACCACACACACACACACACACACACACACACACACACACACACACACACACTAAATAAGCAAATGTAATAAAAAATGTTAAAGAAAAAAGTGAAGTTTTTTCCTATCTTCCCCCATATCCCGTACCCCAGTAAAAAATACAAGCCTTGGACCTACTCCAAGATGCCACCCACCATCCTGGCCAAAGCTGAGGGATCTAGAATGCTGCCCTCGGGGAAGCTGAAGCAGCAGCAGCACAGACTGCTCAAAGGCCAGCCCCTCAGCTCAGAGAACTTAGGGGGCATCCAGAAGGCTTTGTAGCCCTCTATGTAGCCCCCTGCTGACTCAGGCGGCGCAGGAAGGAAGGTTTGGTGAGGCTGCCAGGGCACCTCCTAGGAGAGCTGACCCAGTCAGAATCTTCGAGATTTACAAAATGCTGGCAGCTCTGTAAGGGCTCCAGGTGGCTCAGTTCCTCATTGCTCACTTCCCACTTGGATTCCCCTCCTGCTTACCTGTTAACCTCTGCTCTGGTGATAAATATTCGACGCGGGATCAGCAGCTGTAGCGTGGTGGGCCTTGGCATCAGAGGGACCCCAGGATCCGAGAGCTCAGACTGAGTCCAGCCCTGACCAGGAGATCGTGGCGAGGGCAGCGCGGGTCCACCCCTAGCATGTTGGCACAGCAGGACTCTGGGCTCCCTGGGCCTCTGTGGAGGGTCATGGGTGCAATTGGGGTGTGCCTTGTGGGTCTAAATGCCACCCCAGGAACAAATGTACTTAACTACCCCAGGAAGCAGCTAATGGGCACATACAGGCCTCTCATTTCTGAGCCTCCCATAGAGGGTGTCCTCCCACACTTAGGTGTGAAAGAGTCTCTTTAAACCATATAATTTGGAGTGTGGGGGGAACTATTATGTAGTTTAGGCTGGCCTCCTCCTGCCTCAGCTTACCACATGCTGGCGTTACAGGTCTGTGCCACCATACCCCTATTTTATCATCCATTTCTACTCTATTTCTTTCCTTCTTTTAGACAGTTTTGCTATGTAGCACAGGCTGGCTTTGAAACCTGCCTCTCTTCCCAAACGCTGAAATTAAAGGCCTATGTCTCGGGGCTGGAGAAATGGCTCAGCGGTTAGGAGCGCCGTCTGCTCTTCCACAGGACCCGGGTTCGATTCCCAGCACCCACATGGCAGCTAACGACTGTCTGTAGTTCCAGTTCCAGGCAAACACCAAGGCAAATAAATAAAATAAAGTTTAAAAAAAAAAAAAAAAAAAAAAAAAAAAAAAAAAAAAAAAAAAAAAAAAAAAAAAAAAAAAAAAAAAAAAAAAAAAAAAAAAAAAAAAAAAAAAAAAAAAAAAAAAAAAAAAAGGCCTATGTCTCTGCATCCAATATCACCCTTTGTAAGTGATCCACTTGTGTTTTTTTTTTTTAAAGATTTGTTCATTTATCATGCATACAGTATACAGAAGAGGGTATCAGATGTCATTATAGATAGTTGTGAGCCACCATGTAGTCGCTGGGAACTGAACTCAGGACCTCTGGAAGAACAGTCAGTGTTCTCAACCTCTGAGCCATCTCTCCAGCCCACACTTGTGTTTTCTAAAGGGTTTCCCCCTCCGCCTTAGTTTTCCTTACATCTGAGACACACAAGATCTTACCCTGGGCTACCTTCCTCCGCCAGCTAGCCAAAACTGTCTCCCTACCTGAGAAGCCGTAAGAAAGGCTCCCTGCCCACTATCTTTGGGCTGAGAATTTGTCAATCTGAAAAGCGTGGGGGGGGGCGGTGCGCGCGCATATGCATGTGTGTAAGTGCAATCAAAGGGGTAAACTGAGGTAAGTAGCCTGCACAGGAAACAGCTACAGTAGCTAGAGGGCTCGACAGACTTTTTGTCTAAGCTCCGCCCAAAGCCCAGTCCCGTCCCCGGCCCTGGGGCCTAGGTCGGGATCACTGCAGCTCTTCATCCAGTTTCCCTTGGCTTATCTGTGAGTCTGAGTAAGGGTCACCTGCCTGTGCGGAGGACGAGAGGCACCTTCCCATAGAACCCGCAGGTTCCCCCTGAAGACTGGGTCTGGAACCTTCCCAGTCCCTTATCACTCATCTCTCCCAAGGGTGTGTGTGACGTCGGCGGACGTCAGCAAGCAGCTGACTCAGCTTGCAGGAGATGACACCCTCCATTACCATGACGACGGGTGACGCACGCGCGCTAGGAAGGATGTAGGTGCGGCGGCCGGCCGCTGGGGGCGCGGTGGTCCTTCTGCTAGTTCTTCGCGGCCCCACGCTGGGACTTCCCTGTCCGGGAATCCCACGGAGGAGCCGGCCGCGTGCTGCGCGTGGTCCGAGCCGGGGGCCGGAGGAAGCTCTCCTGCGAGCTGTTGGGCTTTCTGTTACACCCAAAACCCCCAAAATAGCTGCGGTGTGCGGGGGCCGGCGCAGAGAGAGACGGCGGCTTCTGGGCACAGATGGGGGACGCACAAGGCAGAGGCGCGGAGACAGACAGAGACTGGTGGAAATAGAAACAGACAGACAGGGACACAGACGCAGCTTGCGGTGACGGGGGAGGGAGAGGCTGGCTCACTTTACCTTCAAACCATGACATTGAAGATGTGGGTTGTGTGGCCATGGGTCTCTGATTTAACCTCTCTGAGCCTCAGTTTCCTTTCTTCTTTCCAGGCTAGTCTCAGACTTCCTCTGACCTTGAACATCTTATCCCTTTTCCTCCACTTCAGTGCCAGGATTTTAGGCTTGCAACACCAATCTCATTTAAGGGATCCAATTTAGGGCTGCACAGTTTGCAAGCTCACTATCAATCAACTGAACCATATTCAGTTTTTTTAGACAAGGGCTCATTAGTTAGAGCAGGCTGGCCTCGAACTCAGAGATCCCCATCTGTCTCCTGAGTGCTAGGAGGTAAGTGCTCTGCCTAGTATAGGATATCCTCCACTTAGTGCTCCTCACCTTCTGGGGCTCCCAAAGCAAAATTAAAAAGCCCGCCTGGAATTCCTGTTCTCCTGTACATTGCTTTAATTTTTCTGTAGTATGGATGGCCGCAATGCTATGTTCCTTTTTTACTACATTTCTGACCTGTATCTGCCTACCTTGGAATACCAGCTGCAGCCTGGCCTGAGAGATGAAATGAGAAAAATGCTTGCAAAGCAAGCTTGAGGACCCTAATTCAGATTCCCCAGAGCCCAAGAAACATCTGGGTGGGATGGGGTGCAACTGTAAGGCTCCATGCTGGGATGGGGATGCACATGATGATTGTGGGAATCAATGACCACCCAGTCTAGAGAAATTACAATCTTCAAGTTCAGTGAGAGACCCTGTCTCAAAAAATTATGTCGGGTGTTGCTATGCAAGCCTTTAATCCTAGCACTCAGAGGCAGATTCAGGTGGATCTCATCTGTGAGTCCCAGGACAGCCTGGTCTATAGAGTATGACCCTGTCTCTAAAATAAAAACAAGGTAGGATAAAATAGATGGACAGACCTATTGTTGACCTCTGACTTCGATGTGCAGTCACACACACAGGTACAAACATATGAACACCAAAATGAAAAATAGAATACCAAATTATGTGGGAAACATCTTTAATCCCACCACTTGGGAGGCAGAGGCAGACTGCTTGGTTTCGGTGAATGTGAGGCTAGCTTGATCTACACAATGAGTTCCAAGGCAGCCGGGACTTATGCTGAGACCCTGTCTCAAGAAAGATAAAGAAGAAAGAAAATAAAACATCAGCTGCAGAAAGGCAAGAAGATTTTTTATCTTTTTGTTGTTGTCTTGGTGGGTTTTGTTGTTGTTGTTGTTCTGTTTTGTTTTGTTCCAGAGACAGGGTTTCTCTGTGTAGACCACACTGTCCTGGAACTAGCTAGCTCTGTAGACGATGTTGGCTTCAAACTCCGAGATCTGCTTGCCACCACTGCCCAGTGTGCCTCCATTTTCTATGTGCTCGATTATAGCTACCAAGCTCAGTTGTTATTTCTGTGTGCTGGGACTCATGTAGAAAATTTCCAACGTATCACAAATGATTAAGATTGGGGGGGGGGCAGTGCTAAGGATTAAAGCCAAAGTTTCCTCCTACATGCCAGGCAACCATGCTACTCTAAGCCATAAGATTCTCTCTGGCTGCTTTTGTATATGGGGTGTGATGTGGTGTAAGAAAGAGAGGACTCTTGATAAGTAGCCGAGGATGGCCCCAAACTCCAAGTCTTCCTGCCTCAGCCTGCCAAGTGCTGAGATGATAGAGCAAGCCCAGATGGCCCCACTGTTTGAGTCAGATCAAGAAGCTCTTCAGAGGCCTTCTGTATCACACACATGTAGTCCCAGCACTCAGGAGGCAGAGGCAGGAAGATCTCTGAGTTCAAGGCCAGCCTGGTCTACAGACAGGGCCATTAATGCAGAGAAAACTTGTCCCCAAAACAAAGCCAAAAAGTCCTTCTGCCCTGGTTTCCCAAGTATGGAAGTGTCACTGTGCCCAGTCAGACATGGTTGTACACTGTCGTTTCCCCTCCGTGTTACAGAACACCAAAATGAATCTGTCCTAGTTTCTTTTTCTTGTCTTGTAGCAATGGCTGAGGCCTTGATGCAGGAACTGTTAGAAGAGCTGAATGGGACTATCTTCTGATTGTATGGGGAAATAACACCCACTCTTTATGCTCCAACAGACAGACTCAAACAATGATAAAACGAGGAAGGGCGGAAGGAAGAATGGAGTGTAACTGCAAGAGATTCTGATGGAAGCTGGGTGTTGAAGGCTCTGAAAGGGAGGAGGGAGGGAAGGAGAGAGGGGAAAGAAAGAACCTTTGAGGGCTGGAGAGATGGCTCAGTGGTTAAGAGCACTGACTGGGGGCTGGAGAGATGGCTCAGAGGTTAAGAGCACCGACTGTTCTTCCAGAGGTCCTGAGTTCAATTCCCAGCAAAACCACATGGTGGCTCACAACCATCTATGATGAGGTCTGGTGCCCTCTTCTGCAAAACTGTATGCATAATAAATAAATAAATCTTTAAAAAAAAAAAAAAGAGCACTGACTGTTCTTCTGGAGGACCTGAGTTCGATTCCCCACATCCACATGGCAGCTAACAGCTATTTGTAATTCCAAGATCTGACACCCTTACACAGTTATACATGCAGGCAAAACACCAAGTCACATAAAATAAAAATATATATTTTTTTTTAAAAAAGAAAGAACCTTTGAAAGAGAGTTTTGTTTGGGGAAAGGTATTAAGAAAGGTCTTGCTATGTAGCTCTGGCCATCTGGAATTCACTATGTAGACCAAACTGGCTTTGAACTCAGAGATCTGCCTGTCTCTGTTTCCCCAAGTGCTGGGATTAAAGGATTGTACCATCATATCTGATGATCTATTTTTCATTTTGTTGTTCATGTAATATGAACCTGTGTTGGGGGGTGCATTCCCATGGGGATGCATATGGAAGTCAGATTTAGTATTTACATTTTATGTGTATAGATAGGTGTTTGGTTGTGTAGGTCTGTGTACCCTGTGCGTGCATTAAATGCTTTGGAGTCACAGGTAGAGACGGTTGTGAGTTGCCATGTGGGTCCTGATAACTGAACCTGGGTCCTCTGCAAGAGCAGCAAATGTTCTTAACTGCTGATCCAGCTCTCTAGCCACCTGGTTTTGACGTTTAAAGGTTATAGAAGGAAAGAAGGAAGGAAAGGGAAGGAGTGTGGCTACAATTGGGTTTTGAAGGCTCTGGAAGGAAGAGAGGAGTGGACCTGCAAGAAAGTCTGGTAGCACAGGGTTGCAAGGAAGAAAGGAGAAAGAAAGGTCCCTTTTCTCTCTATATGCACAGCCGTATGTTCGATCCCGTAGAGAACAGAGCTGGTAGTATGAGACCTAGATTCTATACTCATACCAGCATGGCTATAGTCAAGCCCTGCCTCTGCCACTTCTGCTGCGTGACCCTGGATAAATCACCCAGCCTTTCTGGGCTTCAATTTTCTCATCTGTAACATAAAAGTACAGTTTAGTTAACCAGGCAGTTGTGGGCAATACCTTGAAAGCGCTTGGGAGACAGATCTCTGAGTTTGAGTCCAGTTTGGTCTACAAAGTGAATTCCAGGACATCTAGAGTTACATAGAGAAATCCTATCTTGAAAACCCAAAAACAAAAATAAAAAAAATAGCGATAAAGTACTGTTTCAGTCACATATGATGAGGTTGATGTGAGTCTAAAAGTAGGCAAGGTATGGGATGTTTTGAATACATTTTCCAGACATCACAATGCTGCCCCTCCTATTTATTGCAATAGTAATTGTTGGAGCTGGGCAGAGTGGCACACACCTTTAACTATAGCACTTGAGAAGCAGAGGCAGACAGATCTCTCTGTGCTTTCAAGGCCAGCCAATGCTACCCAGAGAAACTCTGTCTTAAGAAAAAAAAAATAGGTGAATAAATAGGTAATCAATAAGGCACATAATTTACTAGAATATTATAAATAGGGCAAGCCAGATGGGATGCATGGTAAAGCTGCTTGTCACACAAACCCGAAGACCTGAGTCTGATCCTGGTATTCCATGGTGGAAGTATAAAATCAGCTCCTGAGAGTTGTTCTGTGGCTTCCACGTGAGGCTGGTGGCTTGTGTGTACACCTCTGTTCACAATTCACACACGCAAACATATACACAGAAATAACAATAGCATTTAAAAGTTAATTTAAAATTTTAAAGTTAACTAACACCAACAGCATAAAGTTTAGTGGGATCCAGGATTAGAAAAAACACAGAATGTCCTGAGATACAGGGGCTCTCCCTATATACTGTATACTGGGTGTATACTGGGTACCCCCCCAGCCCTTAACTAGGCGGGGGATGCTACTGTTGAGCCACACCTCAGCCCTTGAAATACTTGATCATCAGGATGGAGAGATGGCTCAGTGGTGAAGAGCACTGACTGTTCTTCCAGAGGACCTGAGTTCAATTCCCAGCATCCACATGGCAGCTAACAACTGTCTGTAATTCCAAGATCTGACACCTTTACACAATTATACATGCAGGCAAAACACCAATTCACATAAAATTAAATATTAAAAAAAGAAATACTTGATCATCTTGAGCATGAACTCTCTTTTCCCAGGTCATGTAAATCCTCTGTAGTATAGATATTGGGCTGTACTATTGCCTATATCCCAAATGCATGTAGCAGCCCATAGTACACACTAAGAATTTATGGGCCTAGGGATGTATCTCAATTGGTAGAGTGCTTGCCTCAATTACAAAGCCCTGGGTTCCAACCTCAGTACCATATAAAATTGCATGGTGATAATATATAATCCCAACAGTGTAAGAACCTGTCTCAAACAACAAAAACAGTATTATGGAATAAAATGAAAAAAGTGGAGAGGGGTGGAGACCAGCATGTACATGCCAGTGTTTTTTGTAGACAGGATCTCTTTTTGTAGCCCTGGCTGCTCTAGAATTCAGTATGTAGACCAGACTGATCTCCTACTCTTATTAATCTGCATCTGCTGTCCTCTGATTTTTGAGTGTTGAGATTAAGGGTGTGTGCTATCTATCCACAAGCTCTGTCCACTCAAATGTAAAGCATTTCAAAAATAAGCCTAGAGAAAAACACAATCCTAAGCCTTCCTTCTCCTGACAGTATCCTAGATGGGAAGGTGCCCATATGTACAGCATGTGTGCATGCCTGCCTGCCTGCTTGAGTGCATGCAGAGTCAGTGTGCCCTGCTTGCTGAGTAGCTGGGATCACAGGTCTCCAAGGCAGTTAGGAATTGTTTGCCCTCAACCACTGCACTGTAGGGCACCAGGAAGAATTATTCTCAACTGTACTTATCTTTCCTTTTTAAAAAACATTATTTTTAAATTTATTCATTATATATAGTATTCTGCCTGCATGTATGCTTGCACACCAGAAGAGGGCACCAGATCTTATTACAAATGGTGTGAGCAAACATATGTTGGTCCACATCTAGAGCTGAAGCAGGCCTGTGAAGGCCTCTCAAGAACCCAGGCATGTGTACTTGTGCTTAAATTTTCATCAAGTTTCCTAGATAGCCAGCCATGTGCAGTGCACCCTGGGATGGATGTTCAGTGAGTCTCAGTGTTGCCCAGGTGAGATCAGATCACATCTTCAGGACAGCTATGCAAACTACAGAATGGATGGAAGAGCACTGTATTGATAGATCTGACATAAGGCCAGATGGCTGAGTGGCCCTGCTGTGTGCTTGTTTGGGATGGATTCATGGATTCATGTGTGTGTGGATGCAGCAGGAAGTGGTACTTCCCGGTGGCTAAGGTGGGTGTTTGCAGTGGGCAGGATGGCTTAGCATGAAGAGGTGCTTGCCGATGACTTGAGGTCAGTCCCATGAATCAACATGGCAGAAGGAAAGAACCAGCTCCCTTATGTTTTCCTCAGACTGCTACATTTGCTATGGCACCTATGTGAGTGTGTAAACATACAGACACACAACATTAAAATGCATTACAAAATAATTTAATGCAAATTCAGAGCCCAGTGTGGTGGTGCACACTTGTAGTCCTGGCTACAGGGAGGCAGAGGCAAGAGGTTCATGACTTCAAGGCCACCCTGGGCTACTAAGCCATACTGGTAACACCTTGTCTCAGAAAAGGATGGAGTCCCCTGTGGATCCACCTCTCCAAGAGGATCTGTAAGCAGCCAATACTTGCTAGGGGAGGGAGAAATGTTTCTTCAGTGGCATCACTGCCTATAAGGTGCCATGCTTCTTTAAACAACTATAATGAAATTCACAGGAACACACACAAAGCAAAAAAGACATGAAAGTAGAAGGGGCAGGAGATCAAGGGAGGAAAACTTTGATCAAAATGTGTTATGTGTACATGTAAAAAACACTATATGCATAGTTGGTTAGTGAAGGAAATTGAATATGCATTAAAATGTCAGTTCTGGATTGGGGCAGGACTCAATAGCAGAGCACAATCCCCAAAGCTCTGGATTCCAGTTCCAACACTATAAAGAGAAACAAAATAGGTTCTGAGTTCAAATCCTTGATAGTCCCTAAATACCCAGGACTACATCAGAATCCTGGGCTCTACTGCATTCACGCTCAGTGGTGTGATTAGCTTTGCCTGGATTAGACTGGCTATGTGCTGGCAGTCATTCTCCCTGGGTATCCAGTCAGAAGCATCTGTCTGTCTCTTATGGCACCAGCTTATATTTTATGTAGTTTTTAGACAGGTGTCACTATGTGGCCCTCAGTGGCCTGGAGCCATTGGCCCTCCTGTCTCCTGGGTCCTCCAGGCCCTGTGATCAAAAGGCCCCTATAGGGCCCTTTTGTAACTGTCCATAACCATTCCTGTGGTCTTTGTTATTCGTTTGTTTGTTTGTTTGTAAAAGACCTTCTCACTACTGGGCCCAGGAGCCTCAAACTATAGTCCTATGACCTCCTGAGTACAGGAGTACCATTGTGCCTAGCTCCTTTCTGACTTTTTTTTTTTTTTCTATTTTATTTTTCTCCACTTTTTAAAGTAGAGAGCATGCCTTTAAATCCCGGAGGCAGAGACAAGTAGTGGATCTCTGAGTTTCAGTCCAGCCTGGTCTACAAATTAAGCTCCAGGACAGCCAGAGCTGCTACACAGAGAAACCCTGTCTCAAAAAGGGGGAGGGGGTGCTGGAGAGATGGCTCAGCGGTTAAGAGCACTAACTATCCTTCCAAAGGACCGAAGTTGGATTCCCAGCATCCACATGGCAGCTAACAACTATCTGTAATTCCAAGATCTCACACCCTTACACAGTTATACATGCAGGCAAAACACCAATTCACATAAAATAAAAAAAATAAAAAGAAAAGGAAAAATGACATAATTCAAAATTGCATTTCTTTATTTATGTGGGGAAGGGAAAGATAGCCATGCATAACCATCACGGCATCTGTCATCAGTGTACACATGGAGTTCAAAGTCAGTTCTCTCTTCCTGTGGGTCCTGAGGATGTAACTCAGATCTTAGCAAGCACTTTACTCTCTGAGCTACTCTGGCCTCTTCCTCATTTTTAGAAAAATAATGATACAGCTCCTATATAAGAGAGCAGGTCAGGGTGGCTAGCACCTGTCACCCCAGCAGTTGGGGGGTGTAAAGGCTGGAGGATGAGGGGTCTAGGGCCAGCTTGGGCTACTTGAGACCCTGTTTCAAAAATAAAAAAGCTGATTGTGGTGGTATATGCCTTTGATCCCAGCACTCCGGAAGGCAGAGGCAAGCAGATCTCTGAGTTCAAGGCCAGCTGGGTCTGGTCTACAAAGTGAGTTCCAGGACAGCCAGGGCTGTTATATGAAACCCTGTCTTGAAAAACCAACCAAGGGCTGGAGAGATGGCTCAGAGGTTAAGAGCACTGACTGTTTTTCCAAGAGGTCCTGAGTTCAATTCCCAGCAACCACATGGTGGCTCACAATGATCTATGATGACATCTGGTGCCTTCTTCTGTATACATAATACATAAACAAACAAACAAATAAATAAGTAAAAGAAAAACCAAACAAATAAAGAAAAAAAGGGGGGTGTGTGACTAATGGTTCATGATAACCTCTTTTCTGTTGCCCAATTATAATTTCCTTCACTTAACCAGGATTTTCTTTTCAGGGTCTCAGTGTGTTCCTGGCTGTCCTGGAACTCATCCTGTGGCTAAGGCTTTCCTGAAATTCACAACAGTCACTCTGCCTCTGCCTCCAGAGCTACTACCATCTCAGGACAGATTTTGGTATCTGAAACCTAGGCTGGCTTCAAAGCCCTTGTAGCCATCGTCAGCCTGGAATTCTTGATTCCCCTTCCTGCCTTTACCTGCCAAGTGCTGGGAGGTCAGGCCTTCAACACCTCCATTTCTGGCAGAATTTCTATCGTGATGGTCAATTTTTTAAAAATATTTATTTATTATTTATTTATTATTATCTCCAACTCCTCAAATTCTTTATACGAAGACTTGTTTTGAAAGACCCCAACCTCAAAATTTCCACAAGGCCAATTAGCTGAGAGTCATCCCGTGGGCAAAACCTCAGTATATCAGAGAGCCGACAGTCAGAAATTATTTAGCCAATTAGCAGGGAGTCATCCTGCGGGCAAAGCCTCAGTATATCAGTCAAGGTTTCTTAAAAAGATAAGGAAGGGGGGCTGGAGAGATGGCTCAGAGGTTAAGAGCACTGACTGTTCTTCCAGAGGACCTGAGTTCAATTCCCAGCAAAACCACATGGTGGCTCACAACCATCTATGATGAGGTCTGGTGCCCTCTTCTGTAAAACTGTATGCATAATAAATAAATAAATCTTAAAAAAAAAAAAAAAGATAAGGAAGGCCATGGGAGGGTGAAGAGACTAGGAGTGTCCTATCTTAACACAAACCAGATGTTCACAACACCTCCAGGATCAAAAACTTTACAACCTTGCCCCAAAGTTGAACCTTACCCATTAGCAGAAATTTTATATGTAGTTCAAAGTAGCTAAGATATATATATTATGATTAATCTGATAAGACAGACTGAATAAAAAGAGAGAGTGTTCTTAGTGGGTGCGCTCATTTAGTGGAAGCTGCTGATCGCCCACAGGTACCTGTGTATTAAAATTACCTCGTGTTATTACAGCCTGGGACTTGTGCGTGAGTTCTTGGGGCTGGGGTCCCTGAGGATCTTTCAGTTTATGTTCGGATCTTGCTCCCAGGCCAGCCAGGCACAGGGCCCTGTAAGTGTCTCCCCCTTTGCTGCAGCTCCCATCTGGACAAAGTGGCTGACATTTCCAGTGAGGAGCTGGGGAACAGGAATGAAGTAACAAGGAAATGCAGGAAGGAGTAAAGGCATGTGGCTCCTGGCCTGCCTTATCTCAGGCTGTAGTTCATTCTCTAAGCAGCTGAGGAAGTGCACGAGGAACCGCTGGGATCTCTGAGACCTGCATGCAGTTAAGGGGTATTGTCAGCCTGGATTCCTACCTCCAGCCTCAGCCCAGCCCCAAAGCAGTCTCAATTCTCCCTTACCTGCACTCTGCAGAAACAAGATACACCACAGGGTTCTCCTCTGGGGGAAGGGACTCAGATAGAGAAACAGCTCTAGGTAACTCAGGGCTGGCGGGTTCTCCCTGTCCCCGGGGGCTGGACACAGCTGGTAACAGATTAGGAAATGCTTGGTGATGATGGGGGTTCTCTGAGCCTGCTCCCAGCTCCCTGCCATTAGGCAGCCCCAGTGTCAGAAACCTAGTGGGTTTCTGACCACCTACCAGAAAATTCTCAACAACAGTATCTCTCTCTCTCTCTCTGTCTCTCTCTGTCTCTGACACACACACAGAGTCAGCGGTCGGGTGAAGATATGTATCATAGCTTTCATGGAGAGCTAGGGGAACCCCATGATCTTAATGCCCTTTCTCCCGGGAGTCGGGTTCCCCCCTCTTTCCAATACAGCTGGCAACCCCAAAACTTACCTTGCTGGGGAAAGGGGCTGGAAAGAAGAGCCCTGCCTTCTCTGGCCTGGGGTCTGGACAGCGGGAGAGGACAAGTGTCCAGATCCTTTGTTTGCTGGTGTGTGTGGGTGTGTGGGAGTCCCTCCGGGCATAGGTCCGTCATGCGCGTGCCCGGGCTGGGATAGACCACCGCTCGTGCGGTGGACTGCCAAGCTGGGGGAGGAGGAGAAAGAGAAGGGGATCCTCCACCTCACCCGCCCACTCTCTGAATGAGGGGGAGGGCCATAGCGGGAAGAAGCTTTTATGCCCACCACCCTTCCCCCTCCATGGACCGAGAACACCCCCAACCTGCAGACCTTTGTTCGCTCCAGACAGCCTCCTCTCCAGCAGTTCCCGAAAAGCTCGGAAAAGGAACCCTTACCAAACCAAACGCTTAGTGCTTCCCTCTTTCCACTGACCCCATCCCGGGTAGAGCCCTTTAATCTGAGACAATCCTGGCCCCAAACTGCAGCTCGAGTTTCTAAATCCTGAATCAAAGCACCGGGAGGGATGCACTACCCGGGTATCTTAAACCCCCCGGAAATTCAGGGGCTCAGGTGAGCTGCAAGAGGTTGTGGACAGCCTCAGATGTGAGGAAAAGCTCCTCTCGCGCCTTCGATTTCCCCCTGGGCGCACAGCTGGGAATGCAGTAGCTGGTTAGACATCAGCGACACCCAGAGGTTGTGCAAGGAGACATTTGAGGTGAGGGATTCTGGATGATTCCAAATGGCTGCAGGCCCTGCAGGTCCTCTCTCTAAGACTGGCGCGAGATGGTATGGTGTCATTCACCATCCATTTCAAAATGATCCCCAAGCGAGGACAAGGCTGTCACACTTACCAACCCTCGGACTGCAGAAGTTCACACCCAGCGCAGGGTTAAGTCTAGGGCGGGTCTTCAAGCCTTAGGAAGTGTCGCTCCACAACTAAAGGCACTTGCCACCAAGTTTTCTCCCGAGGATCCTCATTACGGAAGAAAAAAAAATGACTCATGAAAGTTCATTTCTGGCTTCAGCATGATCATTCTAGCGCTCGCCGCTTGCCTCATAAAATAAATGACTTATTTATTTTGAGATAAGTTGTTTACACAGCCCTAGCTGTCCTGATACTTACTAGGTAGACCAGACTAGCTTCTAACTCACAGAGCCCCATCTGCTTAAACTTCCCGAATGCTGGGATTAAAGGCACATTCCACCAAGCCCGGCCAATAAATGTATATTTTTTAAAAAGATTTATTTTATTTGTTATACATTATACAAAAGAAGGCACCAGATGTCATCATAGATGGTTGTGAGCCATCATGTGGTTGCTGGAAATTGAGCTCAGGACCTCTGGAAGAACAGTCAGTGAGCTTAGCCTCTGAGCCATCTCTCTCCAGCCCCTTATTTTTTTTTTTTTAAAGTATTGGAGCTGATGAGATAGTTCAGTGGTAAAGAGTTTGCCACCAAAGGTGAATGAGCAAAGTTTCATTCCAGGACCCACAGGTAAAAGGGGAGAAACAATTCCAACAGATTAACTTATGATCCACACACGCACACGCACGCACGCACACGCACGCACGCACACACACGCACACACACGCACATACACACACACGCGTGCGCACACGCACACACACACACGCGCACGCACACACGCACATACACACACACACACACACACACACGCGCACACACACTTTTTTTAAGGACGGGGCTGGAGAGACAGCTTAGTTGATAAAGACCCTCGCCATCAAGCCTGATGACTGGATTTGATCTGGGAGACCCACATGGTAGAAGAACACCGACTCTGGCAAAGTTGTCCTGACGTTTACATGTGTTACACACACACACAAACCCTAAAGTGTCACTTTATAAAACTTATTATTGGGCTAGAGAGATGACTCAGAGGTTAAGCGCACTGGCTGCTCTTCCAGAGGTCCTGAGTTCAATTCCCATCAACCACATGGTGGCTCACAACCATCTATAATTCGATTTGGTGCCCTCTTCTGGCATGTAGGCAGAACACTGTATACATACTAAAGTGAATCTTTTTTTTTTTTTTTTTTTTTAACCTTACTCACTTCTATTTTATGTGTATTGATGTTGTTGCGTCTTCGTGTAGGTGTTAATCTAGAGCTAGAGTTACAGTCAGTTATGAACTGCCATGTAGGTACTGGGAACTGAACCTGAGTTCTTGGAACACTAGCCAATGCTCTTAATTGCTGACTTTCTCTGCTGACCCTAACCCTAACCCTAAAATGTAATTAAAAAATAATTGAGAGGCAGAAGCAGGCAGATCTGTATATTCGAGACCAGCCTGGTCTACATAGTGAGTTCCAGGACAGCCAAGGCTAGATAGTGAGTCCCTGTCTCTAAAAAAAAAAAAAAAAAAAAAAAAAAAAAAAAAAAAAAAAAAAAAAAAAAAAAAAAAAAAAAAAAAAAAAAAAAAAAAAAAAGAAAGAAAGAAAGAAAGAAAGAAAAATTAGCGTAAAGATACTTTTTTAGGGGCTGGAGAGATGGCTCAGAGGTTAAGAGCACTGACTGTTCTTCCAGAGGACCTGAGTTCAATTCCCAGCAAAACCACATGGTGGCTCACAACCATCTATGATGAGGTCTGGTGCCCTCTTCTGTAAAACTGTATGCATAATAAATAAATAAATCTAAAAAAAAAAAAAAAAAGAAGATACTTTTTAAAAAAAATTATGCATATTGATATTTTGCCTGCAAGTGTGTCTGTGCGTCAAATGCATGCCTGGTGCAGGCAGGGGCCAGAAGGGAGTCTTCAGATCCCTTGGGGCTGGAGTTAAAGATGGGTGTGAGGCACCATGGGGGTGTTGGAAACAGAATCCGGTTCCCCTGGAAGCGAGGCCAGAGCTCTTAAGCACTGAGCCACCCCTGAAGCCTCAATTTTTATTCTGTGAGAATCTCACTGTGTAGCCCTGGCTGGCCTGAAACTATGTAGATCGGGCTGGTTTAGAACTCATAGAGAGCGGCCTGCCTTTGCCTCCCAAGTGTTGGGATTACCGCGGGCCACTAAACCCTATGCAACTACCTTTTTTGTTCCCAAAGGATGCCAGTTGGGTTTCGGCGGGAACTACCAGAAGGCCGCATCACGTGAGTCTGGCCCTTTAAGAATCACCTCCGGTTGTAAGTGCAGCCGACTCTCGTTGCTAAGGACGTGATGTCACGCACGGATGTTGGGGCGGGGACGTCCTGCGCGGCGCCCTGGAGCGGAAGCGGAAGGGGCGGGGCTCCGCGATCGGACTCTCTATCCCTTGTGGGTCCCTGTTCCGCGCCCGGCCGTGTGGAGAGCCGGGAGCCAATCCGGGCCTCCTAGGCGAAGATGGTGGACTACAGCGTTTGGGATCACATTGAGGTGTCGGACGATGAGGACGAGACGCACCCCAACATCGACACGGCCAGCCTCTTCCGCTGGCGGCACCAGGTGGGGCTGTACGCGCGCATCCCCTTCCCCGCACCCCCGGGACCCCCCGCTCTAGAGTTCTGACCTCTTACCCTGGCCGGGCCGCCCTGGAGTGGGGGGAGGGTCGGGGGAAACCTTAGTTATTGACATCTGGAACCTCTTGTTCCACAATGTGGACTTTCTCTCTCTCTCTCTTTTAAAATTTGAAACAGGATCTTACTTATAACATTGCCTGGCCTGGAGCTTGCTATATAGACCAGGTTGGCCACTAATTCACAGAGATCTGCCTGCTTCTGCCTCTTCAGTGCTGGAATTAAAGACTTGCACCATCATGTTGGGATGGACTCTTAAATTCCAACCCAGGACTTCAGGATCACTGGAAAGTCTAACTCTCCACCTGCATCTCTGGCCTTTCCCCCTCTGCTGTCTCTTTTATCGTATTTGTACATTTATTTGTTAGTTTTTTTATTGTGGTGTGTGTCTTGCGTGGATGTGGCACAGCATGTATGTATAGATTAAAGGACAATTGGCAGGAAGTCAGACATCTTTCACCACGTTGGAACTGGGCATGGAACTCAGGTCACCCTAATTTGCCACAAGCACACATAATGTGGAGCCATCTTATCAGCTCTGATACTTTAATCAGTGTCTAGACCTACCCAATGCTTACCCTTGTGTGTAGGGGTCCCCACCATCCTGTGTGGAACTTTTCTTTTTCTCCTCAGAATTCTTTCTGGGAGTTCCAACCTTAGATTCTGTTAGGGTCTCTCCATCCTCACCATACATTCCTTCTGATTGCACATCTCTGTTCTTCCTTTACTCACCCCAGATCTTAAAATATTTGTTTTTATTATTTTTTATGTGAATTGGTGTTTTGCCTGCATGTCTAACTGTGTAAAGGTGTCAGATCTTGGAATTATAGACAGTTGTGAGCTGCCATGTGGATGCTGGGAATCGAACTCAGGACCTCTGGAAGAACAGTCAGTGCTCTTAACCGCTGAGCCATCTCTCCAGCCCCTCATCCCAGATCTTAAGCACAGATTTTTATTAAGGCCCAGTGACCCCCTGCTCTCAGCTGAATGAGGGCTGTGTCCTGCCCTTAATTTCCCAATCTCAGTTTTCACCTGGGATTCCGCGACCCAGGACCCCTTTCCCTGGAGGATAGACCACAACCCACTGGGGGCTTCAGTCCCACCCAGGACTTCCCTGGCGGAGCCCCATTCTTTGCACTTGACCTCCAGCCCCACTCCTGCTTATCATCCAATTCCAGTGGTTTCCTCACTCTGTAGACTCTTATTTCCCATTATTCCAGGAAGCCCCGCCCACCCTTGCTTCTGTATGAATTTCTGCCACCATTGAAAACTCTCCAATCTGGGAGCCAGGCAGTGGTGGCACACACTTCTTTCCAGCACTCAGGATGAAGAGGCAGGAACTGTAAGTCTGAGGCCATCCTTGTCTACAGATGGAGGTCCAGGACAGCCAGAGTCACCCAGGGAACCTTGTCTCTAAAAACAAACAAACAAACAGACAAAAACTAGAAAGAATGAAACTCGGGGCTGGAGAGATGGCTCAGTGGTTAAGAGCACTGACTATTCTTCTGGAGGACCTGAGTTCGATTTCCAGCATCCACATGGCAGCGAACAACTGTCTGTAATTCCAAGATCTGACCCCCTGTACACAGTTATACGTGCAGCAAAACACCAATTCACATAAAATAAAAATAAATATTTAAAAAAAAAAAAAAAAGGATGAAACTCAGCAAAGCCAAGCTCAGTACCCCAGACCCATCCTGTGCTACCCACCTGCTCCCCTCCAGCCTCTTCGGCTTCTCTCCAGGGTTCAGATTACCCTTCTTAACTAGGGGACCTCCTGGATCTTACCCCAGCATCATCCTACTTTCTGAGCATGGTGGCACACACTTGTAAACACAGATCTTGGGAGATGGAGGTAGGAAGATTAGGAATTCAGTCAATCCTTGCTACGAGACAAATTCTAGGTTAGTCTCAACTACATGAGACACTGTCTCAGAAACCAAATAGCCTGGAGCTCAGTTGTGTGTCATTACCTTGCACTCAGTCCCCAGCACTGCTTAAAACTAGCCGTGTGGGACAGGCCTGTAGTCTCTGCACTGGGGAGATAGAAGCAGGAAGGAAGGTCAGAAGTTGAAAGACTTCAGCCACATAGTAAGTTTGAGGCTGGCGTGGGCTACGTGGGATCCTGTAAACATCCAAAAAAATAAAAGTCCCACACATTTTTTTTTAAATCTGATCAGAACAGATTCCTCCAGATTCAGACCTTAAAATCCAAGTGTGTGTGAGCCATGCTCTCCCACGCCTCGTCTGCCAGGCATTGCCCACAGGACAGCAGTGTATTACTAAGACCTAAAGGTGGTCTGCAGATGCAGTTTATTGATGGAGCACTTGTGTAGCAAGCAGAAGTTCCTGGGTTTGATCCCTCACACAGCAGTAAAGACAGTGGTCTAACCTGCTCTCCCAAATCAAAGCATCTATAGCCAGATATCCGTGTGTGTTATTCTCTATGTTTATATTTTACTCATTTGTGTATACACTCATGTATGTGTAAATGTGCATGTGTATGCCATTCGTACCCTTGTGGAGGGCAGAGGGTGACTCGCTGGAATTGTTTTCCCCTTCTCCTGTGTGGGTTCTGGGGACCAGCATCGGGTCTTAAGGCTTGCTGGCAGGCCTTTACTGAACCCTCTCACTGGCCCCCAGCTGCTTGTTCTCTCAGGCTGAGGGCATGTACTTCCCAGTTAGGAATTTTGCACTCCACTTTCCTGAGGGCAGCTCCCAATCATTTATCTGAAACATCCTAGAAGGTCCTTCCCCATCTTCCCCAAATCCAGTCTCCAAATTTGTGTTTGTCCCCCACACCTATTTTTTCCAGTGTCCTAGGAAGATCACCTGTCAAGCAAACTGGCAGGGATGATGTCTGGTGCCGGCACAGTATTTCATGCCTCTCATAGCATTGCGTTAGGGAGCAATAAAGACCCCCTTCTGGTTGGAGAGCTATTCTTGGGAGTACCTGTTTCTGTTGTCTAAAGGGCGTGGAGAACAGCTGGGCCTGCTGGTTGGGAGGGAGCCTCCCCTCTGCTGGCACAGAGTGCTGGGTGGGAGGGAGGCCTCCCCTCTGCTGGCACAGAACACTCCTGCTCTCTGTCATGCTGCTGCTGTGGCTGTAACACTGAGGAGGGAAGTGGGGCCTTCTGCCCCAGCACATGGGGGAGGACAGGCCGGCTCTCGTGTACGAGCTAACCTTGCCACCTGCTGCATCCATCTGGGATGGAGCTAGATTCATAAGCTCTAAGCAGAGAGGTCTGACAGCTCATATTCCCAGTCCGTGACCCTGATGTGCTGTGACTTGCAGGGCTCTGTTAGGCCACTCTGTACTTCAGTCTTCCTGAGAACATGAGTAGGTAGGATCCTTGTGACCCATAGGGTTGGTATAAGTTTCCTGGTATTTAACATTGATTCCCTTGGGGTAATAGTTCCTGTCATCACTGTTTAGATGTGTCTTGTGGGTAACAGTAATAGTTACTGTTAATAGTAATTATTGTGATTTCCAAACAAATTTGCAACCAGATGTGATAGTGCATGGCTGTCATTCAAGGCCACCTTTGGCCACATAGCACGTGGAGGCCAGCCTGGGCTACATGAGCCCCTATCTAAAAATAAACAGCAAGGGCCCAGCAAAGTAGCTTAGTGGGTAAAGGCACTGGTCACCAAGCCTGCTATTTACGTGGTAGAAAGAGAGAGAACTTGCTAGCCTTGGTGGTGCACACCTTTAGTCCCAGCACAGAAGGTGGGTCAGGTATCTCTGCGAGCTCAAGGCCAGCCTGGTCTACAGAGTGAGTTCCAGGACAGCCAGGGCCACATAGAGAAACTCAGTCTCCTAAAGAAAGAAGAGAAAGATCTCACAACTACAAGTGGCCCTCTGACCTCCACAGTCCACACTGTTGCACACATCTCTTCCTGTCACCATGTACATAATAAACTAAAAGTTGAAATTAAAAAAATTCCAACTTGGCCCAGTGTTAGGCCTATTTTTCCAGCTGTTGGGGAAGCTAGGGCAGAAAAATCACAAATTCAAGGTCATCCTCAACAATGTAGAGTGAGGTCAGGGCCAGACTCAGCGATGTAAGGAGACACCATGTCAAATTATGAAACACAGGAAGACTGTGGAGCTCAGGAGCAGGCCACTTGCAGAGCAGGTATGGGGCACTGGGTTCAGCCCCTGACAGAACCACCAGGAAGATGTGGAGGTTTGAGAAGAGGGTGAGCACACAGCCCCACCTCCTTGGCTGTGTGGCTAGACATGTGCTGTGTGGAGTTTCTTCTGGCTCCTTTCAATGAGCTATATGGTGTCAATATTCTGAGAACCTCAGTGTCCCTTCTCTAAGGAACATTCATTCATACCATCCTGTTACTTGTGCCTGGGTCAGCCTTCCGGGTGGAAAGTGTAATCTGGGTCAGGCAGGTGATTGCTATCACCAACACCAGCCCCCTCACCCCCTTGTTTTTAGACTCAGCCTCTCTGGCAGCTACTCTGAAGACACTAGGAAAAATAGTGGCCACCCTCCAGAATGCCAGCAGCCTGGCAATTTCATGCTGCTGTTTGGGGCCCCCCCGAGAGGTGCTGACCTTGGAGCCCTTAGGAGAATACAACACAGGCCAGGGCTGCTGTGTAAGACTCTTGTGTATGCACATGGGTGTGGCTTCACATGCAGAGGACAGAGGAAGATGTTGGGCTTGTTTTATCACTGTCAGTGAACCTGGAGGGAGGCTGGGGCCAACAAGTTTCAGCCATCCTCCTGTCTCTGCTCCCTGCAGTGCTAGAATTACAGGCAGAAAGAACAATTTTTTTTCTTGAATGTTGAGGGTCTGAACTCAGGCTCATCCTTGCACAGTGCTCCTCCCTGAGAACTATCTCCCACTATAGCACTTACACTCTAGTCATCTCCTGTATAGTCTTCAGCTTCCTGTGGCTTTTTAGTGCTGTGTGTGTGTGTGTGTGTGTGTGTGTGTGTGTGTGTGTGTGAGAGAGAGAGAGAGAGAGAGAGAGAGAGAGAGAGAGAGAGAGAGGATGCAGCAGTGCATGTGTAGAGGTCAGAGGACAATTTGGGGGACTTGCTTTCTTTCTCCCATGTGAGTCTGGGGAGGGGATAGATCTCAAGACATCAGGCATGGCAGACAGCAAACACTTTTGCTCTCTGAACCATCTCACTTGCCCTAAAGTTTATTTTATTTCATTTACTTATTTATTTTATTTTTTTAAGACAAGGCCTAGCTATGTAGACCAGGATGGCCTTGAGCTCATAGACATCCACTTGCCTCCATTTGCCCATTGTTGGGATTAAAGACATTTGCTACCATGCCTGGTCTTAAGTTTTAGTTCAAGACAGGTCTTGTTGAGTTGCTTAGGCTGGCCTGGTATGCACTCAATCTTCTGCCTCGGTGCTTCCTCCCTGAGTGCTTGGTCACAGCATTGCTCCACCGCGGCCACTTGGTGCATGCAGCCCAAGATGTCTGAAGATGGTAAGCAAGGACTAGCAAGACAGCCAGATGGCTCAGGGGGTAAAGGCCTGGCTTCAGTCCCTGGCACCTACGCACGGTGGAACTCTCACACTTCCTCCTCATGCGAGCACATGTATGTGCACACACAAGTAACCATTGACCAAACCTACTTTTTCAAAGTTAAAATGCTGAGTACGGGCCCTGCTGCCGAGCTGCTCTGACAGGACGCTGGTCCCGTTGCTCTGCCTGCACCTGCACTGGAGAGGCAGGAGGGTCAGTGTGGGTTCACTGCTGCCGCATGCAGAGGTGGTTGTTGGTGAGATGAAAAACTAAAAAGGCGACATCAGAGCACCAGCAGGTCACTCTTGGTGGTTCTGTGGACTGTAGCGAGGACTCGGGTTTGCCCCTGACCATTGTGTGTCTAGTCCTCTGTGGTGGGCAGGGTGAAGTTGGGAGGCTAGGGCTTACACTGTGGTGCTTCATCTCCTGGGTCACAGCCGGTGCAGAGATCAAGGGACAAAGTTCTTTTGTTTCTCTCTCTCTCTCTCTCTCTCTCTCTCTCTCTCTCTCTCTCCCTCTCTCTCCCTCTCCCCCTCCCTCTCCCTCTCTCTTGGTTTTGGCTTTTGTTTATTTGAGACAGGGTTTCTCTGTGTAGCTTAGGCTGTCCTGGAATTTTGTTTGTACACCAGGCTAGCCTCAAGTTCAGAGCTCCACCTGCCTCTGCCTTCTGAGTGCTGGAACTAAAGGTGTGAGCCGCCACCATGCCTGGCTCCTAAAGTTCTTCCTTCTAATGATCAGCTGCTGGGTGTCCCTGCCTGCAGGCCCGCGTGGAGCGCATGGAGCAGTTTCAGAAGGAGAAGGAGGAGCTGGACCGGGGCTGCCGTGAATGCAAGCGCAAGGTAGCTGAGTGCCAGCGCAAGCTGAGGGAGCTGGAAGTGGCTGAGGGCAGTGGCCAGGTGGAGCTTGACCGGCTGCGGGCCGAGGCGCAGCAGCTGCGCAAGGAGGAACGAAGCTGGGAGCAGAAGCTGGAGGACATGCGCAGGAAGGAGAAGAGCATGCCCTGGAATGTGGACACCCTCAGCAAAGATGGCTTCAGCAAGGTGGGACACGGGAAGGGCGCTGCAGAGCACAGTCAGACTTGGGCAGCCGTGGTCTGGTGGTAGGGGCTAGACCTGTATGAACTGTGAAGGCCCCAGGGTCACCCCATCTCCCCTTCCCTGTAAATCAGAATAGAATTTGACAAGAGAGCCAGGCAGAGCTGCAGGGAGGACAGGTTGAGCTGGGGATTGGCTGGTAGAGGCCAGTGAAGCCCACCCATACCCTCTGATCTGCCCGAAGGCCCGCGGCCACGCCTCTGCCACCTTGATGCACTTAGCGACACCTCCGCCTCCGATGTGGACAGGATGGGCGCGGCGGCCTCGGCCCCCGCACCCCAGGCGCAGCCCTGCCTTGCCCCAGCCCACTTGCCCTCTCACCCTGTCACAGAGCATGGTCAATACCAAGCCTGAGAAGGCAGAGGAAGACTCAGAGGAGGCAAGAGAACAGAAACACAAGACATTCGTTGAAAAGTATGAGAAACAGATCAAACATTTCGGTAAGTTTCTGCACAGGACCTTCGGGTGGGAGTCCAGGCCAGGGAAGGGTTCTGTGGCCTCTTGGACACTGTTCCTTCCCTACAGGTATGCTCCACCGCTGGGATGACAGCCAGAAGTACCTGTCAGACAATGTGCACCTGGTGTGTGAGGAGACTGCCAACTACCTGGTCATCTGGTGCATTGACCTAGAGGTGGAGGAGAAATGCGCCCTGATGGAGCAGGTGGCTCACCAGACCATGGTGATGCAGTTCATCCTGGAGCTGGCCAAGAGTCTCAAGGTCGACCCTCGGGCCTGCTTCCGGCAGTTTTTCACCAAGATCAAGGTGTGGTCTCCCTTCCACTAGGAGCCCACAGTATACACACTGACTAGGGGTCTGTGCTCAGATCTTTTATCAGGAGGGCTTGGGGTGGTGTGGGGATGACAGTGGCTGAAGATGGCCACTTTTTTATTGTTTTCTTAAAATTGTGTGTATGTGTATATGGTGTGTATATATTTTGTGTGTATGGTGTGTGTGTGTATGGTGTCTATGTCTGTGATGTTTGGTGCGATGTGTATATGGGTGTTGGGCTTGAATGCCAAACATTTTCACCCACTGACCCTTACCTTGCTGGACCTGTTTAAAGATCTATTTTTATTTATTTACTTTAAATATTTAGGCCTTTATTTCTTGTTGGTGGTTGTGTGCCTGAGTGAGTTGATATGCATCCTGTGCGTGCGAGTGTCTCCAGAGGCTAGAAGAGGCCGTTGGATCCCTGCAGCTGGTGTTACTGGTGTGCCAAGCTGTCATGTGGATATTGGGAACTGAACTTGCATTGGGAATCCTGAGAGCAGGGGACGGTAGAACAATCCAGAACTGAGATGCCTGTAAGTCCTTGCTGCAGAAAACCTGAGGGTGTGGTACCAGGCCTGTGCTCTTTAGCTGGGCCAGCCAGCCATCCACAAATAGATGGGCCCACAAGGTAATAGGAAGGGGCACGGAGTACAGGAGAACAGGAACAAGTCTTGAGGTGCCCATGGCGAGTTCAGGAAAAGCTTCAGGGAACCTCAGAAGGCCTCTACGAGCTGCGGGCTGGGGCCTCGTCCCCTAAACAGCTGGTGTTAACTGTTCAGTGAACAGCACTCACTCACTTCCACAGACTGCAGACCAACAGTACATGGAGGGCTTCAAGTATGAACTGGAGGCCTTTAAGGAGCGTGTTCGAGGTCGCGCCAAGCTGCGTATAGAGAAAGCCATGAAGGAGTATGAGGAGGAGGAGCGCAAGAAGAGGCTGGGCCCTGGTGGCCTGGACCCCGTGGAGGTCTACGAGTCTCTGCCTGAGGTAAGTCCCTGCCTGTGAGCTGCTCCCAAGGACCCAGGAGGGAGGAGGGTGTTGTGTGCATTGCTGCCCCTCCCCCATGCCTGCTAGTCCAGGTCTTCACCCTGGCCCTCTGCCCCAGGAGCTGCAGAAATGCTTTGACGTGAAGGATGTGCAGATGCTGCAAGACGCCATCAGCAAGATGGATCCCACTGTAAGTTCCCATAAGTGGCCCCCTGAGGGCTGACTGCATGTCTAGAACTGGTCCCCAAGGTTCTGCAGCAGATAGATGGAAAGGAGTGGCCCTCTTGGCTGGGCCAGGGATACAAGCCTGCCATCTCAAGAGGCTAAAAGCAGGGTTGTAAGTTCAAGGCCATGCCTAGACAAGATGAGTCCAAGATTTGCCAGAGCAGCTCAGTGAAACCCTATCTCAGAATGCAGTAGTCCTGGCCTGGTTTGTGTGGGACTCTGGATCCATCCAGCATCACAGAAAATCGAAAGAAAAGTGTCCCTCCTGGGTTTCTCTAAGGAAGGGGCCTCCTAGCAGTCCCAGCAGAAGCACTGTGTGTGGACTCCACCTACTATGCTGTCATCATCTAGGAGTGAGTGTTGAGCTTGCTTTCTTTCATTCTTTCTTTTGGTGACTGATAATGTAACCCTGTGCTTCTCACACACTCAGTCTGCTTCTGAGCCACCATTTTTAAAATCAAGTAGAATAATGCGTTCTCTTGGGCGAAACACGCTGTCTTTTCTTGTAAAATAAGTGGCTTTTCTTAAGCCCATGTAAAGTCATATGAACCCCTCACTGGGGGATTCTAGGCAGGGCTCTACCCCTGATCCACACCCCAGGCCCTCACTCGGGGATTCTAGGCAGGGGCTCTACCCCTGATCCACACCCCAGGCCCTCACTGGGGGATTCTAGGCAGGGGCTCTACCACTGACCCACACCCCAGCCCCTCACTGGGGGATTCTAGGCAGGGGCTCTACCACTGAGCCACACCCCAGCCCCTCACTGGGGGATTCTAGGCAGGGGCTCTACCCCTGATCTACACCCCAGCCCCTCACTGGGGGATTCTAGGCAGGGCTCTACCCCTGAGCCACACCCCAGCCCCCTCACTGGGGGATTCTAGGCAGGGCTCTACCCCTGATCCACACCCCAGGCCCTCACTGGGGGATTCTAGGCAGGGCCTCTACCCTTGACTCACACCCCAGCCCCTCACTGGGGGATTCTAGGCAGGGCTCTACCACTGAGCCATCCAGATCAGGTTTGAAGTCTTAACAACTTGATTTGTTGCCAATTCTGTCAGCTGGCTTCTAATTTAGCCACTTTAGTTTACTTATCTGTGGAAACATTCTATACATTGGACCAGTGCTAAGGATTTTAGAAGCTTCTATGGGAATGCACATCTAGAACAGAATTTATGAATCCCAGTGGAAGGCTCACCAGTTAGCTTTGTAGATCAAATATAATTGAAATGCTGCTGCACACTTTTTTGCATCATTTACAAATGCTTTTTCTGCTGCAGAGTCACTATGACTAGACACTATATGACATAATCAAAAATATTTACTCTAGAGCTGACTGTGATGGTACACACCTTTAATCTTAGCACTTGGGAGGCAAGGCAGGCAGGTCTCTTGAGTTCAAAGTTGACCTAGTGTACAAAGTTCTAGGAGAGTCAGAACTACACAGAGAAACCCTGTCTCAAAAAAAAAAAAAAAGTTTGGTGGACAGGACTGGGGCTGCAGTTCAGTTGTGAAACGCTTGTGTGGCATTCAGGGTGCCTTAACACCGCATAAAGCCAGTAGTGGGAGACACATACGTGCAATCCCAGCACTCAGAAGGATCAAGAATGAGATCTGATAACATGGTGAGGCCTGGGGTACGTTAGGGCCAGTCTCTTTAGACCAAAACAAGGGCTATAGAGATGGTTCACTGGTTAGAAACTCTGGCTGCTTTTCAATTCCCAGCACCCACATGACAGCTCAGGACAGTCTGTAACTCCATTCCCCAGGGCATCCTGTTCCCTCTTTTGGGCTCTGTGGACACCAGGCATGCAGCTGGTGCACAGACAGACACATGGGCAAACCACTCAGACATATGAAAAATAACATTGTTTGAAAGAAAAGCATGGTTCATTAGAAAACGGATGTTCTGGCATGCATGCCCTCAGGACTGTGGGAGGAAGTTTTTTAGCTGAGACGAGCATGGGCTCTGTCCTCAATCCCTGCCTCAAAAAGGGAAGGAAAGCCATAAGATAGCCCAGCAGAAGAAGGTGCCTTCCCCAGGCCTGACAACCAGCATCCTGTCCTGGGCCTACATAGTGGAAGGAGAGAGCAACTCCCACAAGTTCTCTCTGGCCTCCACATGTCCACACAGATAGTCACAAAAATGTAAAACATATTTGCACAAGTTTGTGGCTGTGGCTCAGTGGCAGAAACTTGCAAAGCTTCTGTGCAGCCCTGGGCTCCACATCCAGCACTACAGACAGACAGATCTCTGCTGAGCTTTGCTCTTGAATTGGTACCATTTGTCTGTTTTTAGGTTCTGGGTGCCTTTCTGTTTGCAGCCGCTCTTCACAGCGAATGGGTTGCATGTTGGTCAGCTTAGGGAATGTGCACTTAAAACACAGTTGGTGGTGCTGCTGACACTAAGATTCCAGCTCACCCTAATTTATCAAGCTTCCCCTTTTTTTTTAAGATTTATTTTATTTTGTATACATACATGCCAGAAGAAGACACCACATCTCATTATAGATGGTTGTGAGCCACCATATGGGTGCTGGGAATTGAACTCAGGACCTCTGGAAGAGCAAGAGTGCCCTTAACCTCCAAGCCATCTCTCCAGCCCAAGCTTGCCTTTTTTTTTTTTTTTTTTTTTTTTTTGAGAGATAGGGTCTCACTATGTAGTCCAGACTAGCCTAGAACACACAGATCCTCCTGCCTTTGTTTTCTAAATGCTCAGGATACCTCCCTTGTTACTTTGGTGCTGGGATCTGACCTCTGGTCCTCATGCTTTTGAGGGGTGGCACTCTTAACTGCTGAGCCATGTCTCTTACAACCCCCATCCTTTTTGTGTGCACGTGCATTTATTTTTTGTGGTAAGGTCTCATGTACTCCAAGCTGGTCCCAAATCTGTGTAGCTGGATGACCTCATTCTTCAGTATCCTGCCTCCACTTCTTAAGTGGTGGGATTACAGCTAGGTACCTCCATATCTGCTTTTGTGATGCTGGAATGGAACCCAATACCTCATGAACAGCTCTAGCAGCTGAGCTACAGTGCCAGCTCTCTGTTCTAGACAATGGATAGAGTAGGTGCTGAGCAGCCTTGAAGGAGGTGCAGGGGACAATGGGCCGCCATGGTACTGGCTCAGCTTCACCAGTTTGTGCTCTCCCTCTACAGGATGCCAAGTATCACATGCAGCGTTGCATCGATTCTGGCCTCTGGGTCCCCAACTCCAAGTCTGGTGAGGCCAAGGAGGGGGAGGAGGCGGGCCCCGGGGACCCATTGCTGGAAGCCGTCCCCAAAGCGGGCAACGAGAAAGACATCAGTTCGTGACCTGCCCCAGCCACTGCCACCAGCCTGCAGGCCTCTGTAGGCCCTTCTCCAGAAAAGGAAACCTAGACACCACATTCCTAGCTCCTGACGCCCTCCTCCTCTGCTCCCCTCACATCCCGGCCCATGCTTGCCCCATGTCTCCTCTCCTCCAGCCTGTCCCCAGCACTCATCACACTTCCCGCTTCGGGTTGAGGGGCTCCACTGTCTGCAGCCCTTCCCCACAATCAGCGTTATGCCAAAGTCCTGGGGGTCTGGGAGGGCAGCAGTTGCCAGGTTGGTCCGCTGAGTTG